>APFE031506318.1:0-29242 GCA_000404065.3 Pinus taeda | reverse complement strand
TCTCACTCTCTTTCCAGAACACTTCAATTGTCTTTTCTATCCAACCTCTTATTGGATTCTTCAAGTTCACTGCCACTTCTGCTTTTAAGAACGCATCTGGTTCTTCTTTCACAGCTTCTCTTGATTTATTGTACTGCAGTCTTCACTCCTTCTGATGTTGTCACCGTGTTTTGAATAGATTTCCTCACTGCTGCAATCTGATACTAAACTTCATTCAGAAAACAAACTTATACAATTTCAACAGAGCCAGGCTCTGATACCAAAATTGATGCAGGGGGACCTGCATTTACCAGGATCTTTAAACACTCTGTTCTGCTTTCAGGTTATATCAACTGAAATTTCAATTTCCAGCTGTATGCACATAGACCTCTCCGTCTCCTTAACACATTCAATACGCATCCATGAATACGCATCAGTTAACCAAGAAGTTGCCCACTGTTTTATACAAACAACTTCAATACATGTTGATGTAGCATGGATTGATGACAGGCATCGAGCTAATACCCGTGATTCCAGTGGTCGTTATTGTAGCATGACTCAAACATTTTCTCGTGGTAGCAATGGGATAATAAACGCGTCGCTGGAACGCATAATTATATGCTAATGGGATCAAACGTTTCCCATCGATCCAGATTGCAGTGTAAATGTGAAGATCCCTGCTCGCATGAGCCTTATTCAACCTTCGGTTCCCAAAGCAAATCAAACCATTCCGCAAATCAAACCATTCGGATCTCCATGATTCAGCAAATCAACCATTCAGGTTTTATAGGACGCGGGACTGCTTCCAAAATCAGTCAGACAGGGTTCTCCTTTCTTTAGCTTCGAAAGTTCACGCTTGATGAGTGTCCCCGTTTAAGGCCCGAGACCCATCCTGTATTTCATGCATAATTAACCATAAACAAACGTCGAATTCCTGGGATCGGACTCCTAATCTAGTGTTTGGAAAAACTCATTTGCTACCCTGCCTAACAATTTGGTTACTGAATTACGGATCGACGGAGTGCACGAGTTCGAGTCCCGAGAATAACCGCAATATTCATTGTTATCGCCTGACCACAGTTGCTAGGGACTTCGTGGGATTCGAACCCGGATTCAACAGCATTGAATTTCTATTCGGCTCTTTCGCTGTGGGGACAACAACCCCTTTGTAGCTTAATGCGGACTTCAATTCAAGAATTGAAAATAATGAGATTCCCAAACCCTCACGAAATTATCAACCTTATCAATGCATTTTCCCACAGCAATTTAACTCAAGATTTAACCACGCCTTGTTACATAATTGGGTTGTTGGGCATTTCCTCCATTAACCAGCACTCAGGGTTCGATTCAATACTGGGATCTGTTGTATTGATCCACACAAGATGGATTATTGCTTCCTGCACATTCTGGATGACCATAAATTGCTGACTCAGAGTATCACACAATTTCTGCACAGAAATTTCGTTTGCTTTCTAGGCAAACTTCCAAACAACGATTCCACAAAAGAAAACCCCAGAATATTTAGTAACAAATGATTTCATCAATATTGCTCAACGCAGAGCAATCCTCTCACAAACAAGTCCACAATTCAATGCACTCAACAGGATTCAATCCAATATCACATCTATTCAATCTATTAAGTGGGTTTCCAACCATTCTACTGGAATCATATATTCCTATAGTCATTTAGTCATTTACCACCAGAAATATCCAGCCATAACAATTCAGACATTTAGCACCATTCATCATTTATATAGGAACATAGATATTTACTTCACATTGACAGAGATATTCACAGTTCCAACTTCCAAAGCACATAAAACTGTATTTCATTAACCAGCTTCAAATATCTACAGTACTTGGCCTGATTTCCAACATTCCACACTCACTCTGCAAATTTGAGCTTTCGCTCACACACCAACACTTCACTCACACAATCGCTCTTCTCCTCCCAGCGACACACAAACTTTAATCAATCTAAAAGAAATCCTCCCAGCTCATTACATTTTTCCTCTATTTATTATCCAGTCGAATAATTCTCCTAAATTATCTAACAGAGTTTCCTATTTTCCCAAGAAAGAACATAATTCTTCTATTCCGTTGCTTTCCAAGCACACCTAGACTAACAACTCTATCTCAAAATTCCAAAATAAGCTAATCTCCTATTTATTACAATAACAAATTTTTTGAGGAATCCAGCCTCCTCAGTAAATTGATTTTTGACCAACAGTAAATAAATTTCACTGGATTTAACCACAACATGTGGACAAATCTCCACATTGTTGGCTGGGTCTAGATGCTCCTGCATCAGATTCCCAAAGTTTAAATTAACCATGATCTCCAGATCATGCATTTCTGGTTTGCGTCCTCCTGGATCCCATACTTGATTTGATAGTCTGTTCTTGATTACTGTTGCTGTTGTTGGTCCCTCAAGTCTCTGTCCACTCTGTGGTAATGCATCACTATCTTTCTTGCTTTTTACTAAAGCCTTTTTTCTAGTATCAACGTCAAGTTTCTCCAAGTCCCCAGCTATTGCAAGATAGCCATACAGTACCCTCTTTTTCAGCTTAGTTTTTTCATCAGTCTCTACTAACTCTGGATTCTCTTCACCATTTTCTTGATTCACAGTTGAAGATTGAACTCGTAGCCAATCTTTCCGCCCGTGATTTTTACTTTCAAAATATTTGATTAGCTGCTCTGCCTCTTGTAAACCAGCAGAAGAGGGAGAGAATTTTACAATTATTGTGCCTTGATGGCCACCTCTTCCATATACTGCCTTTGACTTTCCACCAGTAAACCTAAGCTCTTCAAGTTGTGCATCCATCTCTCGATTTCCAATACCCTCCAAAAGGCCATCCTTTCTTTTTCCAGTACTTGCATTTTGAATAATAACTAGTGGTGGCCATAAAATAAGATCTTGAGTGTTTTCCATTGCTTCAGGTGCTGAGAATGACTGATATGATTTTTCATTATCTGGTGGAGAGGCATAGCTCCATCCCATCAAAACACATAATGCTTTATAAAGTCCCAAGTGTTCTGATCGCAGCATAGGATTTGGAGCGTTGTATGCATGCATAATAAGGCTGTGAGTATCCACAAAATCCATAGATTGGCTACTACAGACAGCACATTGCACAGGGCCACCTTTTTGTAGTCCCACTATGGAATTGTCTTTAAACTGCTAATCTATATCAACCTCATCTGACTGTTTCACACCAAACAGGATTTCATCTATGAACTCCTTCTGTTTCAATAGATCAACGCCTTCTTCCTCTAAAAGGGGTTCACCATCATACTTTACCGCAAGATCTACATTCCTGGTGACAACTTCATCAGGCTGTCCACCAGCCTCTGCACATCCTGCAAACATACACAAACTATAAGAATCAAAATCACAAGGCTTCATTGCCTCATCCACTTCCTTTGTCAACATATCCTCAAATTGTTCTGAATTCTGCCAGTAGTCCAGAAGACCTTCAGCTAACCTATCATTATCCTCTTCTCCCAACATTTCACCTTGTTCTGGTCTGCAAATGGAAACTTCCAATTCTACCTCTGCTTCTCTGAGTTTCTCTGATTCCTCTTGAGCACTCAATATCTGCTCAATCTTTCTCAATTCTTCTGCTATCTCTAACTTCACTTGTTGATTTCTCCTTTCTCGTAGCCTTGGCCACTTTACTCTTTTCCTCATGGTCCAAACACTTTTCTGCAGCATCTTCATCAATATTCCCATCTGGAAATCTATCTCAGCTTTCTCTCGGTCAAACTCTTTTTGACTCATCTTCATGCCACTTGCTTTGGCATCTTCCTTTCTAGTGTGGCTTCCTTGTGAACTTCCGCTATGACCATCTGTAGTCATTTTCTGCTCCTCTCTTTCCATGAGCTCCTTACACCTCTGCAACAAGCCTCTGCAACAGTAAGTCCTTCTTACTGCAATCTTACCTCACTGAGCTCTCCTTACTCAGGCTTTTGGTAAGCACGATCCCCTATCTGGAATCTTCTCCTGAGCACACCTTTGCTCCCTCTAGGCTTCTGCAATCTCTCACTCTCTTTCCAGAACACTTCAATTGTCTTTTCTGTCCAACCTCTTGTTGGATTCTTCAAGTTCACTGCCACTTCTGCTTTTAAGAACGCATCTGGTTCTTCTTTCACAACTTCTCTCGATTTATTGTGCTGCAGTCTTCACTCCTTCTGATGCTGTCACCATGTTTTGAATAGATTTCCTCACTGCTGCAATCTGATACTAAACTTCATTCAGAAAACAAACTTATACCATTTCAACAGAGCCAGGCTCTGATACCAAAATTGATGCAGGGGGACCTGCATTTACCAGGATCTTTAAACACTCTGTTCTCCTTTCAGGTTATATCAACTGAAATTTCAATTTCCAGTTGTATGCACACAGACCTCTCCGTCTCCTTAACACATTCAATACGCATCCATGAATACGCATCAGTTAACCAAGAAGTCGCCCACTATTTTATACAAACAACTTCAATACATGTTGATGTAGCATGGATTGATGACAGGCATCGAGCTAATACCCGCGATTCCAGTGGTCGTTATTGTAGCATGACTCAGACATTTTCTCGTGGTAGTAATGGGATAATAAACGCGTCGCTGGAACGCATAATTATATGCTAATGGGATCAAACGTTTCCCATCGATCCACATTGCAGTGTAAATGTGAAGATCCCTGCTCGCATGAGCCTTATTCAACCTTCGGTTCCCAAAGCAAATCAAACCATTCCGCAAATCAAACCATTCGGATCTCCATGATTCAGCAAATAAACCATTCAGGTTTTATAGGACGCGGGACTGCTTCCAAAATCAGTCAGACGGGGTTCTCCTTTCTTTAGCTTCAAAAGTTCACGCTTGATGAGTGTCCCCGTTTAAGGCCCGAGACCCATCCTGTATTTCATGCATAATTAACCATAAACAAACGCCGAATTCCTGGGATCGGACTCCTAATCTAGTGTTTGGAAAAACTCATTTGCTACCCTGCCTAACAATTTGGTTACTGAATTACGGATCGACGGACTGCACGCGTTCGAGTCCCAAGAATAACCGCAATATTCATTGTTATCGCCTGACCACAGTTGCTAGGGACTTCGTGGGATTCGAACCCGGATTCAACAACATTGAATTTCTATTCGGTTCTTTCGCTGTGGGGACAACAACCCCTTTGTAGCTTAATGCAGACTTCAATTCAAGAATTGAAAATAATGAGATTCCCAAACCCTCACGAAATTATCAACCTTATCAATGCATTTTCCCACAGCAATTTAACTCAAGATTTAACCACGCCTTGTTACATAATTGGGTTGTTGGGAATTTCCTCATTAACCAGCACTCAGGGTTCGATTCAATATTGGGATCTGTTGTATTGATCCACACAAGACGGATTATTGCTTCCTGCACATTCTGGATGACCATAAATTGCTGACTCAGAGTATCACACAATTTCTGCACAGAAATTTCGTTTGCTTTCTAGGCAAACTTCCAAACAACGATTCCACAAAAGAAAACCACAGAATATTTAGTAACAAATGATTTCATCAATATTGCTCAACGCAGAGCAATCCTCTCACAAACAAGTCCACAAGTCAATGCACTCAACAGGATTCAATCTAATATCACATCTATTCAATCTATTAAGTGGGTTTCCAACCATTCTACTGGAATCATATATTCCTATAGTCATTTAGTCATTTACCACCAAAAATATCCAGCCATAACAATTCATACATTTAGCACCATTCATCATTTATATAGGAACATAGATATTTACTTCACATTGACAGAGATATTCACAGTTCCAACTTCCAAAGCACATAAAACTGTATTTCATTAACCAGCTTCAAATATCTACAGTACTTGGCCTGATTTCCAACATTCCACACTCACTCTGCAAATTTGAGCTTTCGCTCACACACCAACACTTCACTCACACAATCGCTCTTCTCTCCAAAGCGACACACAAACTCTAATCAATCTAAAAAAGAAAAATCCCCCAGCACATTACAATTTTCCTCTATTTATTATCCAGTTGAATAATTCTCCTAAATTATCTAACAGAGTTTCCTATTTTCCCAAGAAAGAACAGAATTCTTCTATTCCGTTGCTTTCCAAGCACACCTAGACTAACAGCTCTATCTCAAAATTCCAAAATAAGCTAATCTCCTATTTATTACAATAACAAATTTTTTGAGGAATCCAGCCTCCTCAGTAAATTGATTTTTGACCAACAGTAAATAAATTTCACTGGATTTAACCACAACATGTGGACAAATCTCCACATTGTTGGCTGGGTCTAGATGCTCCTGCATCAGATTCCCAAAGTTTAAATTAACCATGATCTCCAGATCATGCATTTCTGGTTTGCGTCCTCCTGGATCCCATACTTGATTTGATAGTCTGTTCTTGATTACTGTTGCTGTTGTTGGTCCCTCAAGTCTCTGTCCACTCTGTGGTAATGCATCACTATCTTTCTTGCTTTTTACTAAAGCCTTTTTTCTAGTATCAACGTCAAGTTTCTCCAAGTCCCCAGCTATTGCAAGATAGCCATACAGTACCCTCTTTTTCAGCTTAGTTTTTTCATCAGTCTCTACTAACTCTGGATTCTCTTCACCATTTTCTTGATTCACAGTTGAAGATTGAACTCATAGCCAATCTTTCCGCCCATGATTTTTACTTTCAAAATATTTGATTAGCTGCTCTGCCTCTTGTAAACCAGCAGAAGAGGGAGAGAATTTTACAATTATTGTGCCTTGATGGCCACCTCTTCCATATACTGCCTTTGACTTTCCACCAGTAAACCTAAGCTCTTCAAGTTGTGCATCCATCTCTCGATTTCCAATACCCTCCAAAAGGCCATCCTTTCTTTTTCCAGTACTTGCATTTTGAATAATAACTAGTGGTGGCCATAAAATAAGATCTTGAGTGTTTTCCATTGCTTCAGGTGCTGAGAATGACTGATATGATTTTTCATTATCTGGTGGAGAGGCATACCTCCATCCCATCAAAACACATAATGCTTTATAAAGTCCCAAGTGTTCTGATCGCAGCATAGGATTTGGAGCGTTGTATGCATGCATAATAAGGCTGTGAGTATCCACAAAATCCATAGATTGGCTACTACAAACAACACATTGCATAGGGCCACCTTTTTGTAGTCCCACTATGGAATTGTCTTTAAACTGCTCGTCTATATCAACCTCATCTGACTGTTTCACACCAAACAGGATTTCATCTATGAACTCCTTCTGTTTCAATAGATCAACGCCTTCTTCCTCTAAAAGGGGTTCACCATCATACTTTACCGCAAGATCTACATTCCTGGTGACAACTTCATCAGGCTGTCCACCAGCCTCTGCACATCCTGCAAACATACACAAACTATAAGAATCAAAATCACAAGGCTTCATTGCCTCATCCACTTCCTTTGTCAACATATCCTCAAATTGTTCTGAATTCTGCCAGTAGTCCAGAAGACCTTCAGCTAACCTATCATTATCCTCTTCTCCCAACATTTCACCTTGTTCTGGTCTGCAAATGGAAACTTCCAATTCTACCTCTGCTTCTCTGAGTTTCTCTGATTCCTCTTGAGCACTCAATATCTGCTCAATCTTTCTCAATTCTTCTGCTATCTCTAACTTCACTTGTTGATTTCTCCTTTCTCGTAGCCTTGGCCACTTTACTCTTTTCCTCATGGTCCAAACACTTTTCTGCAGCATCTTCATCAATATTCCCATCTGGAAATCTATCTCAGCTTTCTCTCGGTCAAACTCTTTTTGACTCATCTTCATGCCACTTGCTTTGGCATCTTCCTTTCTAGTGTGGCTTCCTTGTGAACTTCCGCTATGACCATCTGTAGTCATTTTCTGCTCCTCTCTTTCCATGAGCTCCTTACACCTCTGCAACAAGCCTCTGCAACAGTAAGTCCTTCTTACTGCAATCTTACCTCACTGAGCTCTCCTTACTCAGGCTTTTGGTAAGCACGATCCCCTATCTGGAATCTTCTCCTGAGCACACCTTTGCTCCCTCTAGGCTTCTGCAATCTCTCACTCTCTTTCCAGAACACTTCAATTGTCTTTTCTGTCCAACCTCTTGTTGGATTCTTCAAGTTCACTGCCACTTCTGCTTTTAAGAACGCATCTGGTTCTTCTTTCACAACTTCTCTCGATTTATTGTGCTGCAGTCTTCACTCCTTCTGATGCTGTCACCATGTTTTGAATAGATTTCCTCACTGCTGCAATCTGATACTAAACTTCATTCAGAAAACAAACTTATACCATTTCAACAGAGCCAGGCTCTGATACCAAAATTGATGCAGGGGGACCTGCATTTACCAGGATCTTTAAACACTCTGTTCTCCTTTCAGGTTATATCAACTGAAATTTCAATTTCCAGTTGTATGCACACAGACCTCTCCGTCTCCTTAACACATTCAATACGCATCCATGAATACGCATCAGTTAACCAAGAAGTCGCCCACTATTTTATACAAACAACTTCAATACATGTTGATGTAGCATGGATTGATGACAGGCATCGAGCTAATACCCGCGATTCCAGTGGTCGTTATTGTAGCATGACTCAGACATTTTCTCGTGGTAGTAATGGGATAATAAACGCGTCGCTGGAACGCATAATTATATGCTAATGGGATCAAACGTTTCCCATCGATCCACATTGCAGTGTAAATGTGAAGATCCCTGCTCGCATGAGCCTTATTCAACCTTCGGTTCCCAAAGCAAATCAAACCATTCCGCAAATCAAACCATTCGGATCTCCATGATTCAGCAAATAAACCATTCAGGTTTTATAGGACGCGGGACTGCTTCCAAAATCAGTCAGACGGGGTTCTCCTTTCTTTAGCTTCAAAAGTTCACGCTTGATGAGTGTCCCCGTTTAAGGCCCGAGACCCATCCTGTATTTCATGCATAATTAACCATAAACAAACGCCGAATTCCTGGGATCGGACTCCTAATCTAGTGTTTGGAAAAACTCATTTGCTACCCTGCCTAACAATTTGGTTACTGAATTACGGATCGACGGACTGCACGCGTTCGAGTCCCAAGAATAACCGCAATATTCATTGTTATCGCCTGACCACAGTTGCTAGGGACTTCGTGGGATTCGAACCCGGATTCAACAACATTGAATTTCTATTCGGTTCTTTCGCTGTGGGGACAACAACCCCTTTGTAGCTTAATGCAGACTTCAATTCAAGAATTGAAAATAATGAGATTCCCAAACCCTCACGAAATTATCAACCTTATCAATGCATTTTCCCACAGCAATTTAACTCAAGATTTAACCACGCCTTGTTACATAATTGGGTTGTTGGGAATTTCCTCATTAACCAGCACTCAGGGTTCGATTCAATATTGGGATCTGTTGTATTGATCCACACAAGACGGATTATTGCTTCCTGCACATTCTGGATGACCATAAATTGCTGACTCAGAGTATCACACAATTTCTGCACAGAAATTTCGTTTGCTTTCTAGGCAAACTTCCAAACAACGATTCCACAAAAGAAAACCACAGAATATTTAGTAACAAATGATTTCATCAATATTGCTCAACGCAGAGCAATCCTCTCACAAACAAGTCCACAAGTCAATGCACTCAACAGGATTCAATCTAATATCACATCTATTCAATCTATTAAGTGGGTTTCCAACCATTCTACTGGAATCATATATTCCTATAGTCATTTAGTCATTTACCACCAAAAATATCCAGCCATAACAATTCATACATTTAGCACCATTCATCATTTATATAGGAACATAGATATTTACTTCACATTGACAGAGATATTCACAGTTCCAACTTCCAAAGCACATAAAACTGTATTTCATTAACCAGCTTCAAATATCTACAGTACTTGGCCTGATTTCCAACATTCCACACTCACTCTGCAAATTTGAGCTTTCGCTCACACACCAACACTTCACTCACACAATCGCTCTTCTCCTCCCAGCGACACACAAACTTTAATCAATCTAAAAGAAATCCTCCCAGCTCATTACATTTTTCCTCTATTTATTATCCAGTCGAATAATTCTCCTAAATTATCTAACAGAGTTTCCTATTTTCCCAAGAAAGAACAGAATTCTTCTATTCTGTTGCTTTCCAAGCACACCTAGACTAACAGCTCTATCTCAAAATTCCAAAATAAGCTAATCTCCTATTTATTACAATAACAAATTATTTGAGGAATCCAACCTCCTCAGTAAATTGATTTTTGACCAACAGTAAATAAATTTCACTGGATTTAACCACAACATGTGGACAAATCTCCACATTGTTGGCTGGGTCTAGATGCTCCTGCATCAAATATATGCAGCAATGAGCACCAATTAGAGAGGTTGAGATTGTGTTGCAAAGAGAGTTGCTTTATTTATATGTTGTAGAGTGAGTTGGTTTATTTATGTGTTGCAAAGTTTGTTTGTTTTCTTTGGGGTCCAGTATGAAAATGAATGAAATCATGGCCTTGATAATTTGAGGAGGTTGGGACCTCTGACAAGTGGTGGCATTCCAAGAGAGGAGTAGTGAATCCTTTCTGGTAGTGGCCAACAACTAGTTGGCAGTGGGTTGGGGCTTCCTAGATGGTGGTGGCCAACAAACTATTGTAGAGGAGTAGTGGCTCCTAGCTAGTTGGAGTTATCATTTATAAAAGAAATTATTTGATAATAACAAAGAGAGAAGTAGTGCTTAGCTAGTTGGGGTTAGGATTTATAAGATAAATTAATTGATAAAAAAGAAAGAGAAGTAGTGCTTAGCTAGTTGGGGTTAGAATTTATATATCTTAGTAACATATCTACTTTGGAGCAGTTAGACTTGAGAAAGAATAATTTGAGTGGACATATTCCTGAAGAGCTCTCTAAGCTATACAATTTGGTTGTTTTGGATGTTTCAACTAATAGCCTTAGTGGGCCAATCCCTAGAGGAACACAATTTTCCACATTCAGTGCAACATCATTTCAAAGGAATAAGTGCTTATATGGGTGTCCTTTAAATTCATGCAATGGAAAGGAAAACCCAGTGAGAGAAGGTGACAATAATATTAGCAGTGCCAATATGAAAATGGGATGGATCAAACTTCTAGATGAAAAGATGTCATTAATGGCATTGGGGATTGAATTTGGGATTGGAATTTGGGGAGTAGTTGGTGTATTTATCTTTTGCAACAGAGCTAGACACTGGGTGTTGGGTCTACCACCTAGCAAACCACAACTCTTCTATGGAATGTATCGATTCCCTACATAAAGAACGAAGAAATCGGTGTTGGCTCTACTATGCAGTGAATTAAATTATCATGTAATCTCTAAATGATATTTATGGTATACTATCTTCTCACATATAGAATTTTTAGTGTGATCAATGTGTGATTGCATATCCATATTAATATTAATTTTGTTTATAACTCTTAATCGTTTTTATAGGGTTCAATTAATTTCCAATCAAATAACATAAATATTACATTATCTCATGGTTCTTTGCATCTCATTTTGCAAACAAGCTACACCTAGCTTTTCTATACTTATATCGTTTTCATGGTGTTTTTGTTTTTTTTTGCTTTGCTCTGAACACACTTATGCATGTAACTATTTATGGGAAATGCCTTGTCTATATAGCTTTATTTTTATAAGTTTTTTTAAGTCTTTTTTGAACAATCTAGGTTACTGATAGGAATGGTAAACTTTGTTCTGACTATTAGAACATAAGATCTCATAGAGTTTTTTGGCCATAGAATCTATCAATACAATATCAAATTTTCAGTAATATAAATATATCTAGAAGCTTACAAAAAAAACATTAATATTACATTATATAAAATGATATAAATTGAAAAAAAAAAAAATAGAATAATAAATATATTCACAACTTCATCACCATTTTTATCAACATATATCTATTTTGATATAAAAACTTACTATTATATTTTATATTTAATAATAATAATGAAAACTAAAAATATGAATCTTTAACTATTATATAAAACAAAACATTTTTGGCATATATGAACAATATACATCATATCGAAATGTAGAATGAATCTTTCAACTCAATTAAAATGCTTCAAATACAATCAAATTGAAATATATATTAACTAATCATTAAATAATAATAATCATAATATATCAATGAATATAATACTTATAACAATCACAACACAACCCTATAAAAGTATATACTTATATTTTCTTAACCAAATTTCTCATTCATTTTATATATCTACAATTTATGGTTTATATAACATGTAAAAGATCACGGATAAACATAGGAATAACGATCATTTCGGAAGCCGGAGACGAGAGTAGGGAGCGAAGATTAGGGCTTAGGGTTTCGGTCACGACGCAGTCTGCGCACCCCTGGATCATCTCTGTTGCTGCACCAAGATTGTTGTCACGCATCAGGACGACAGGGTGCTAAGCTCAGTAAATGGAATCTTCTCAGGGGAGGGCGTCAGAGCCCTCCCCAAACGCGAACTCTCCGCCGAGAGGACCTGGTCAAAATCTAATATTTGGCTCCATTGATAGAGGGCTCATGGACAAAGAGCGTACGCAGCAGATCGACAACAAAGGAACAGAAGGACGAAAGGAAAACGCCAGCGCTGAACAAGGAAATGGGGAGCAACCTGGGGACACTCCGAAAGTCTCATCGACGACCTGCAAGCCCATAGCTAAAGAGCGGCCCAGAATAGAGCTGCCAAGACACAAGATTGACGAGCGAATAGAATACATGCAAGGTCATGCACTCATTGGGAAATTCATAGGGTTTTGGCTGACATAAAGGGCCTTATATGGCTGGATCGCGGCGAAATGGAAACCAAAAGGAGATGTCACACTACAGCTAGGGCCAAAAGGTTTTTTCACGGCCATATTCTTCTGTCTCGATGACAAATACAGAGTCCTGGAAGAGGGCCCCTATTTCTTCAACTCAATAGGTCTGTATCTGCGGGATTGGATCCCAAGATTCAACCCGGACAAGGAAGATCTCTCATGGGCGCGAGTATGGATAAGACTTTACTCTCTTCCATATGAATATTGGGACGAGGACATCCTCAAAGGCATAGGAAATGGAATAGGGGAATATATCAGAGCAGCAGAAGAAACAAAAAAGCGCATACACATCTCCTATGCCCGCATATGCGTTTTCCTACGACTGAATGAAGCTCTGCCAGAATCAGTAAGTCTCTTCCACCGGGACGAAGAATGGATCCAACCTCTGGACTATGAGCACGTCCCCTTCCGATGTAGAAGATGTCATGCCCTTGGACATCTCTTCCGGGATTGCCCGCTGAATGCCAAAACTGCTTCCCCAGAATCCTCCGAAACCCCAGCCCAGGATGGCTTCACAAAAGCCCCTAGCCGAAGGCGACCGCACAAGAAGCCCAACATTGGCAACAAGCCACAACAATCTAAAAGCCAAGGCCCAGCCACCAAGAACAGTTTTGCACTCCTAGCACAAACCTCTGAGGACCATCCCTCACTCCATGAAGAAACCCCTGCTCCTCCCTCTTCGTCCTCACGCCCTCCACCCTCCGCCTCCTCATCCAAATCTCCCCCCCTCACCAACATCCCGGTATCCAGCTCGGAAGGACTCTCAGAGTCGGATGGGAAAGGAATGGCCATGGAAACCGAGGAAAAACTCGACCCCCCCCAGGCCACCGAGAACAATGTGGATGGAAGCAACCAAGTACAACCCATGGAAGAAGAACCAGAGAGCATAGATCTGAATGGCCTAGACATCATAGAGCTAGAACTGGCATGCAAAAAAAAGGCATATGACAGTATATCAGAGACTCAACTCAATAAGCTGGAAGTGGTCATCTCCAGGGCATTCCATCAGCAACAATTAGGCATACAGCCAGCCAGCCTATGGGACGACACTCTACTTCCAAAAGACTCCAAGAAGAGAGGAAGAAAGACGGATCTTCAGCGAACAATCGAGCTTGGAAAAATTCTGGTAGACTTGGGCAGGTATGCAAAACTGACGAGGTACTACAAACCCTCCTTTCATAGTTAATCCATGAAGCTGTCATCATGGAATGTAAGGGGGCTTAATAGCCCTGGCAAACTTAGAATGTTAAAAAATATGATAAAAATGGAGAAACCACAAATGTGCTTTATGCAAGAAACTAAGTGTAACAGCCCAACTTTAGGCAGCATCCTCTCCAAGGCATGGCCTGGATGTCAATCGGTCGCGGTGGATGCCTCTGGAGCTTCGGGAGGGCTGGCCACAGCGTGGAATCCACAGGCGATAGAACTTTCAGAACTGCATGCTTCCCACCATCTTATCTAGGCTACTTTTCACATCCTAGGTACGAATATCCCTGGAAATCTCTCTAATGTCTACTTCCTGCAGGACTCAGGCAGTAAAATAGCTCTTCTCGACACCATCGAAGCTCTGAATAACAGCAGAACACATACGCTATGGATTATAGGAGGAGATTTCAATATGATCACCAAGTTAGAGGAGAAGATAGGGGGCAGAAACAGAATGGAACGTGAAAACTCCCACTTCAAGGACTTCATTCAGAATGCCTCCCTCATAGACATCCCTTTTGGTAATGGTACTTTCACCTAGAGCAACCGATGATCAGGCAAACATCAAATAGCCTCCAAGCTGGACCGCTTCCTCATATCGGACAATGCGGTTCACCTTGGAGGAGACTTCAGAGCAGCCATTCTTCCCCACATAGGCTCAAACCACTGGCCGATAGCCCTCCAATGGCAATGACCAGGCAATCCTACAAGAAGGCCCTTCCGCTTCGAGGAGTTTTGGATATCACATCCCTCTCTCAAAGATTTTGTCCAAACTACTTGGACTTCCTTCACCCCGCCGGAAGGATCCGAAATGTTTCAGTTCCATCAAAAGCTCAGGTACCTCAAAGGCCAGCTCAAAAGATGGAACAGGGAAACCTTCGGTAACATATTCACAGCGCAACAAGATCTCAACAAGGAGCTTGTAGCTCTCCAACAAAAGGTCATTACCGAGGGGCACTCTAAAGAAACTCTGGCAAAGGAAAACACCATCCATAGCCAACTGGAAGAAAGGAGGAAACAGGAGGAAATATACTGGAAGAAAAAATCTAGAATAAGATGGCTGAGGGAAGGAGAACGAAACACCAAATTCTTCCACAAAACCACTGTTCAGCGTAGAATGCACAACAGCATCCCTTTTATTCAAAAACAAGGAGGAGCAAGAATAGAGAAGCATGAGGACATCGAGGAGGAATTCCTAAACCACTTCACCCAGGTCCATCACGAACCTGAAGGAGATAAACTACCAGCTATTGAAAAAATAACCAGCAATGTGCCAAAGATCGTCACGGAGGAGCACAATGCAAATCTCCTTCAGCCCATACTGTTGCAGGAAGTGGATGATGCCATGTCTCAGCTGAAGGGAGGTAAATCCCCGGGCCCCGATGGCTTCACTACCACTTTCTTTCACACATTCTGGGAGTTAATAAAGCAAGAGGTCTGGAAAATCGTAGAAGAATCAAGAGCTCTCCACTGGGTGCTCCCTGCTATCAACACAACATTCATCGCTCTCATCCCTAAGGAGGAGAACTCTCTCACCCCTGACAAGTATAGGCCAATAGCTCTTTGTAATGTCATCTACAAAGTCATCTCGAAGGTGATTGCAAATCGGCTAAAACCCCTCCTACCCTTACTGATCTCTCCGGAACAGTCAGGCTATGTGGAAGGGCGTCAGATCATGGATGGAATTCTTCTCACGCACGAGATAATTCACTCCCTTAAGAACTCCAAGCAGGCAGGTATGCTACTCAAACTGGACCTCTCTAAGGCTTTTGACAAACTCAGCTGGACCTATATCCAGCACATGCTTAAAGCCTTTGGCTTCTGTTCTATGTGGGTTCGATGGGTCATGAGTCTAATCACCTCATCTCAATTTTCCATTCTCGTCAATGGCATCCCCTCAAAGCCTTTCAAGGCCTCCAGAGGAATCAGGCAAGGAGACCCCCTATCCCCGTTCCTCTTTGTTCTCATGGCTGAGGGCCTTGGTCGTCATATCACTAATGCCCTCCACTCTAATCAGCTTAAAGGCCTATCAGTTCATAACTCCCCTGCTAACACCCACCAGCAATTTGTTGATGACACCATGCTCTTCGGATATCCCTCGGTCCAGGAGGACTCCCACCTTAAACGCCTGCTAAATGATTTCTCCGAAGCCTCTGGCACTAACATCAACTGTTCCAAATCCCAATCCTTCTTCTTTCACGCGCCTCCCTCTGTCAAGTCTGTGGTCACCTGAATCGTAGGATTCCCCGCGGCTTCCCTCCCCTCTATTTATCTAGGAGCTCCGCTCACAGCCTCCTCCTTAAAGCATTCCTCCTGGAGATCCCTCCTTGAAAAGCTTGAATCCCACCTTAACCTCTGGACTCATATATCTTTAAATCTGGTCAGTCGAGTGGTTCTTATCAAATCGGTCCTTCAGGCCATGCCTCTCTATCTGTTTTCATTCTTAGCAGCGCCGAAATGGGTCATAAAAAATAAGGAATCTCCAGCGGAATTTTCTTTGGGGTGGCTCGGCTACCAACCTTAAATGGGCCCTGGTAAAATGGGCCACGTTCTGCACTCCCAGAGACAAAGGGAGCATAGGACTAAGAGACCCAGAGCACAGTAACTCCATCATGAGTGCTAAAATTTGGTGGCAATGGGTCACTAATCCAGACAAGCCTTGGGTCAAATTATGGATAGCCAAATATGCCAACAACAGACCTCAGGAGGAACTCATACGGCTCATTCCCAATGTCAATGGCTCGCTAATGTGGAACGCTGCCAAACAACACTACCAATTAATTCAAAAACATAGCTTCTGGGAAGTGAGGAATGGCAGTACAACAAGATTTTGGACAGATGCCTGGAATCAAATGCCAAAGCTCAACAGTATTTTGTACCCAGCCCCTGTTTTCAACTCACAGGAGCAGCAACAGGAAAAGGTCCAGCAGTACTGGACGCTGGAAGCGAGGCACGGCTTTAGGCAATGGAAGCAAGGTAATCAGCTTATCCACTCCACAAACCTTCAAGATTCTGAGCAACTGGAAATAGAACTTCGGAAAAGAAACATCAGACAGGAAGCAGGAAATGACATCCTACGGTGGGGATACCTTCCTAAAGGCACCTTTACTCCTTCAGAGGCGTACAAAATAATTAGCAACAGTACCACTCCGCCTGATCCCATCTGGGGAAAAATCTGGGAGCTCGATTCCTGGCCCAAAATCTCTCACTTCCTCTGGCTTGTGGGACACAAGAGAATCCTCACATGGGACAAATTAAGAAGCAAGAAGTATCATGGTCCATCCATCTCCCAAAATTGCAAGCATAACAAGGAAACCCTCCAACACCTCTTGGATGCCTGTCCTTTAGCCAATTAGTTATGGGAAAAGGTCAGCTTCAGAAGTCAAAGAAGATGCAGACTGGAAAACGACATAATTGGAACCCTAAGACAGTGGACACAGAAGCCTTACAAAAGCGAGCTCCTTAATCGTCTATGGAACATAATACCGGGGCTAATGCTTTGGAGCATCTGGAAGGAAAGAAACAAAAGAATATTCAAAAACCAAAGCTCCTCGAGTGAGGAAATTTGGAGGCAATTCTGCGGGAATCTTAAAGAAACACTACTGCTTCGACCTTGGACACAGGAGGATATGCCATCTCTTCCCAATGAGAAAAGCATCCTTGACAACTGGCAACTGCAGCTCTCCTAGGAACTTCTGCAGAGCAGCTCAACCAAAAGCAGCTCCAATACCACAGGTAAATGGACGGCCCCTCCAAAGCACACCTACAAGCTCAACTTCGACGGAGCATCCAAAGGCAACCCCGACATTGCGGGTTTTGGAGGGATTTTAAGATATCATGAAGGCGCCCTCAAGCAGATTTACTTTGGCAACATAGGCTGGGATACCAACAACTCAGCAGAGCTAGAGGGACTATGGCAAGGACTCTCTCTTGCCCGGGAGCTAGAAATCCAACCTCTAGTTGTTGAGGGAGACTCCCAGATCCTCATCAACATGGCTAAACGTCTCCAAAATGGTTCTCAAACTAGGAAAATCGCCACTAGCTGGAGGCTCGAAGCTAGACTGAAAGGAGTTGAACTCATGCTTCGCAGCAATAAAGCCGTTTCTTTCATGCACACCAAAAGGGAAGGCAATAAGGCTGCCGACCTCCTAGCCAATATAGGAGTTGAAAATGCCAACACCTTTCTCAGGGGAATTACTTCCATAATCCCAAACAACGCTCAAGCTCAAGAGTTCACTAAACTGATCCAAAGTGATGTAGAATCCCCGGATACGGGTCTCAAGACAATGCCTTATGATGGACGGGTGTCATGGTAAGGCCACATGACAGCCATGTGCCTCCGCGTGCCTGAAGCTTTCTTTCTTATCAGCCTGCCGCCATGGACGGTCGACATAGAGGGTGCATGCGTTTGCATTCAATGTTGCATTGGGCGAGCGGGATAGCCTGCTACTCGCAGTTATGGAGGATTGTGCCCAGGGGAGGGACGCTGCTGTTAAATGGTATGTTGTTCCACGACACAGGGGATATTACGTTGGGAGCCGATTCTCTCCATAGGATGCGGCTCCAGAAGGGAGGCATCTGCGCTCTGTCTTGGTGGAGTATTTGCGCTCTGTTCTGGTGGGGAATTCATGGTCGGAGGTGCGGCGCTCGCTTTCAACTGAGGCCGGTCTCCTACAGCGCCTCGGCCCTGAGCCTGTACTCCGGCAACAATTCGTTGCACCTGCAAGGATGGTTAGAAGACGAGGACCAGTGCGCGGAAGGCCATCTTGTCCCCCATCAACGAGGACGCATCTTCCTTGCTGCAGGTGTCGATGTCACGAAGGGATCCAGGCCATCCCCATCCAAGTCAACCAATTCATGGAAGCGGGAAGCTCTAATCAGGAACCAAGGCCCGCACCTACATTTGGCTCAGCCATCATCTCATTTAGCTGCTCGATGGACAAACCACACATCAACGCACACGTCTCGGTTTTGTTCATCGAGGAGCCCCCGGAAGATGATAAAGATTCAGGGGAAAAGGAGAAAGCCCCAGGCGGTTGCTCTGTGGAGGGGGGGAAAAATACAGAGGAGGTATCCGAGCAGGCCCCCTGCAGCCCTCAAAACCAAAAAGCATCGTCTTCACAGGCAAATGACGAGGATGAATGGGAAGCGATGCGAGAGAAATATGGCTGGTGTAGGGTAGTCGAGGAAAAGCCCCTGGAGTAGCACTCAGTTGGCTTCTTTCCCCAACACCCAGCTTAGCTCAGGTTCTCTCATGGTCCGCGGTTCTGCTCGTACTTCTACAGGTTTATTTTCAAAGCCCTGCTTTCTTTTGTTGGTTCTTGCACTGCCTGTCAGGCGAATTTAAGAGAGTCTTTTGAAGCCCCTGCGTGGGCAACGATGGTAAGTCATTGGGCCCCTGCGAGGGCAGTCCTATTTAGATTTTGTGCCCCTGCGTGGGCAGTCCTGATCCTCTTAAGCGCCCCTGCGTGAGCGCTACTGTCAAGATTTTGTGCCCCTGCGTGGGCTTATCAGTCTAGTCTAGTCTTTCTCTCCCTTCATGATCAGCTCAAATATCTGGGGCTAGCCCAGGGGAGGCCATTCTGCTTTTGGTTCTAAGCGAACGGAGTCCAAAGTGCCCTAGCTGGCCATGGATATAATGCTTTCTTGTCTGTAACTATTTTACTGTACATAATATAATAGAGTAGTCTTTACCGAGAAAAAAAAAAACATGTAAAAGATCACTGAGGAAGGCGATATTTTAATTGCAACACAACCCTATAAAGGTATATACTTATATTTTCTTAACCAAATTTCTCATTCATTGTAGTTACAGCGCCTCGGCCCTGAGCCTGTACTCTGGCAACAATTTGCTGCACCTGCAAGGATGGTTAGAAGATGAGGACCAGCGCGGGGAAGGCCTTCTCGTCCCCCATCAACGAGGACGCGTCTTCCTTGCTGCAGGTGTCGATGTCACGAAGGGATCCAGGCCATCCCCATCCAAGTCAACCAATTCATGGAAGCGGGAAGCTCTAATCAGGAACCAAGGCCCGCACCTACATTTGGCTCAACCATCTTCTCATTTAGCTGCTCGATGGACAAGCCATCCATCAACGCACACGTCTCAGTTTTGTTCATGTAGTTACTTCTTCTCCAAAATGAGAGTAGACTTGTTACTTTCAAAGATGAAGTATGTTGATGTTGCCTTTATATTTGGAACAAAATTAGAGCTTCTTGAAACAAAGATTCAAGTGTAGTGGTTCATATAAATATTCATGCAACATCCTTTGAACTTATTTACAAGAATTGAAAACATATCTCGATAAGTATTCCCCTCAGATTATCACTCAATAGTCATCATAGATTACTTACAAATTTGAAATAGAAATGAAACCACTAGGTAGATATTTTATTTGGAATTTTCATTGGCCATTTGCTTGGTTTTCCAATGAAAATTCAAGTTTACGTTGCATCAAGAACCTAGATTTTCATAACTAAACTTTTTAATATATATATTTGTCTTCTTATTCACACACACACATATATATATATGAAAGTGTGGTAAGAGTATCGTTGTCAGTACCCATAACTTACATCTCAACTTGTTAAAATGTTAGGGAGATAAATTCTTCATGACTAGGGGGTTTGTTATAAAGCTTCATTCTATGGCTATTCGCCACAAATGAAACTCCTTCTTCGTCAATTGTGTTTGTCCCGATTGATCCATTGTCAAATACCTCCTCCACTTCATATGGTGCAAGAAAATGAGTGGTGAATTTTCCGTTAAAATCCTTGAATTTGAAAAAAAAAAAAAAAAGCCTAATAACCAACTTTAAATTCCACCTTTTTAATGAATTTATTGTGCCATATTGATATTTGTTATTGGATTGACGGTGCGTTGTAATGATTCTTACCTGATTTCATCTAACTAGTTCAATTGCATGATTCTTTCCTTTTGTGCTTCTGATCCCTAGTTATGCTACTAACCTAAAGATTTGAAATTGAAATTCAATAGGATGATTTTCTTACCAAATTCCAATTCATGAGTAAAATCAGTAGCACTTTTCCAAGTTATTTTATATGCCCATAGAGTCGTTGGAAGTCTATCTGACAAATAATTCTATTATAGTTGGATTTTCTTGGTCGTGATTGCTTCTAAAGTCTTTTTAGTTGACTCTACCTGACCATTGCTTTGTGGGTGATGAGTGGATTTCCTATGATTGATATCATATTTCTCCACTATATCTTGTGTTAGAAAGTTTTCCAGGAAAGGCTCAATTTGAATTTAGCCTTAGTCAAACTGAGTAAATCAAATTCCCACATCAACAAGAAAACTTAGAGGTAGTTAACTAGTGTCACTTAGCTCTTGTAACTAAGTTAGCTCAGAAAAATCGAGTTAGGGGGTTTGGAGTTTAGCCATGCATGTGGTGATTGCTAAATTTTAGCAATCTAGTTTAGTTATTTTTAGTTGTACTAAGTTAACTGACCCCTAACAATTAATAGAGTCATTTGAAGGTTAGTTGTGTAGTGAGACAATAGTCTAACTCAAAGATATGTCATTTAACTGATCAATCAGCCCAAAGTAGCTCATGCATGCATGGAATTAGAATTCCTTAGCTGGAGTGGAGGAATTAAGGTTAATGTAAAATTATTTGTATACTAGTGGAGTGTACAGGATTTTGCATGCAAGCAGTTGATCAATCCTTGGGAATTGTTCAAGGAAATAGGAACCTCCCTATTGTCTAGGAGCTCAAATTAGCTCAGATTTGCACAAGGAAATAGGGGGATGGAAGAGGTCGAAATTGGCTAAGTGTTGGCCAGAGGCTCTCATTCAGCAAAGACAATATTTTTTCTCTTTCAGGTGGTAGTCAGAGATGTAGCATGTTATTGTATTCAACTGGTTAATACGAAGAGGCTTAAGAGGTTTTTTCCAGTTGGGTTCCCCTAGAAATTACTGTGTACTTGTGGTTTTTCTTGTTACATGTCTATGCATGTGTCTCTAAATTGTTATTCCATTCTGAAGAATTGTAGAGTATAATATTATTTTTTAGTTTGAAATATTGAGCATTTACAATTTCTATCAAATTTATACATGGTATCAGAGCCCTGAAATCACATTAGAGACCAGTATTTCAAATTTGTTCTTTAGGGATTCCAAACATCAACTCGAATGTAGCATTTTTTTTCTTCAGATTTGCAATAATGCTTTCAATGGACTGAGATTGGAGTATGCCCTGGAGGGTAGATCAAATTTCATAGCCTGGATGGATCGAATAGAATGTGTGCTTGATGATAATGGAGTGCTTGAATACACTTAGACTGACATTAAAAATCCAGGAGTATCTGATGCACAGGAGTTAACCTAGTGCAAGAAGGACACTACAATTGATTTGTTGTCGAATGTTAGTTTTGCTATGCTAATTTAAACTTCAAAATTAAAAATAATTGCTCATCATTTTCTTTATGTGCATAGGTTTCCTTTATGGTGTTTGTGAATGTAATAGGTAAATTTGTCAAGTTTTATGTCAAATTCATGAGAAAAGTAACATGTAAAGAAAGTGTTGAACAACAACAATCAAATGTACATCAAACCATCAAAATGAACACTTAACACAATGTTTTGATGAAGGAGTTCACCCCTCCTGGGCTACATCTCCTTGATCCAGCTTCCATCGCTTAGGCCTCTATATTAGCTGAAAATGGAAAAACGTGATGTTTACAATGCTCTATTGCTCCTGAAACCTACTTCAATGTGCTCAGAAAATACAAAATCATCTAGGAATGACTTTTCTGAGCCCAAATTGGTCAAAAATTGCAAAAGTTATGGATTCTTTAGTTTCTCCTATGAAAAAACCACTAAAACTAGAGAACTCTTGTTAACTCCGCCAAAATGGAGAAAATCCCAAATTTATCGGACCACCAAAAGATCTGCCAACTTTATCCCATAATTAATTATGGATAAGCATGTATTAATTAAGGGTTAATTTGCAGTTAGTGCGTTTAATGGTGTGGTTATGGTTTACCGTTGGCCTTGTGTCTTGTGGTAGTGGTCACATGTCGAGGGTCTCCTCCCCCAACTGCTATGGTTAAACATAACAAATATAAATCATAACCATAGTATTCTAAGAACCACTAGCATGATATAATGGTAAGGCTTTGGACGTGTGCGGGCAAGGTCATGGGTTCGACTCTGCCGACCTGCCATAAAATTTTGTCACTGCGAGCCGATGGTAGGCCTTTGTGCAGGGGCACATGGCAGCCTCCAAGCTTGCCACATGTCTCCTCTTCATTGGTCCTCCTCCAACCAATAATAAAACACTATTTCACCAAATTGTAGACCAACCAGAATGCGCCACTTGGTGTGACCCCACTGGACATTGACCATACTTTGACCTGCACAGTCACTTGCCACATTAGCATTATGAACTGCTGACTGTGCAGTGAGTGTACTTTTTTTTTTCAAAATTCCTCTATTTTGCAAAGCAGTCAGAACGTGATATCTTTCTCATACGAGCTTCATTTTGAGTGAAATGAGTTTCATTGGGATCGTATCGCCAAGACGGACGTGGTTGTTTAGGTTTTGAGCAATTATGAGCACTTTTGTTTTTGATCTAAATATGGATCACCTTATCAGCAATAGCGAGGAGGATCATCCTGGAAGGTGTGAGGGACCATGTGGTCTCAAATATCCATGGCAAAGAAACATCATATGCTATGTATAAGACAACTAAAGCAATTCAAAAATAGCAGTGACCATAGAAAATTGGCCATGAAAGACAAACTTTGAAACATTAGGATGTAGAAAAATGATATTATTCCATAATATCTCTCCATATTCACTCAAGGTCGAGATGAGCTTGGAGGGGTTGGGGTGAATATTGCAGAAGATGATTTGGTGAGCTTATATCTTCTTGCCTTCCAAAATCTTGGAATAGCTATAAGGACTCTGTGAATGGAAGGGAAAAATTACCAAATTGGGAGAGGTTGTGGTCTAATTTGGTACAGTAAGAGACTATGTGAAATACCAGAGATGGAGTAACATCTAAAGAAGAGGAAGAGGAGTTTTCTCTAGTTTGAAAGGAATGAAGACCAAGGGAAAGAAGTGCCAAAGTAAGGTTGAGTCCAACTAGAACAATGGCAAGAAGAAGGACCTAAGAAAGATATAAAAAAATAAAAAATAAAAAATCACTTAAGCAAGATAAAAATAAAAAAATCACTACCACGAATGTTGGGCATGGAATCCTCCCACAGCATGTTTTGGGGCTCAAAGCCCAAAGTTTGGAATAATATTATTGTAAAGATCCGCGAAGTGTGAGCACAGAGTACAAATTGTATGTCAGAGTCATAGGGTTTTCCACCCTAAGTTTTCAATGTAGTGTCGGCCTACCCATGGTCTGCGGACCATGGGATTGTATAAATAGAGCGAGGCTCTAAGTTTTAAAGTAGTGAAGAAGACAAAACGAAAGTAGCTAATGAATCGAGTCTAGAATATATCAAGCATAGAGTAAGGGTCTAAGTGCTTTGGGTTGTAGCAGTAGGAAGAGGCTCTGCAGCTGAGTGTGCAGAGGCCTAGTAGAGTCCGTTGTTTAGTGCGTGGACCCCTACAGCTGAGTGCGCAGGGCGGAGTCGAGTTTGTAACTAAGGAAGAAGAATAATAAAGAGAAGTTTGATTCCAAATCTTGTGTATCTGTTCTTGAGTTATTTCCTCTTTGATAATATATGCAATTATACTGTTTTATTTATCACGTGCACGTATATGAATATTGAACATTGTTAAGTATAACTAGACACATACAGATAAGCTAAATTGAGCAACTAATATCGAGTTAATAACAAGGACTTGGGTAATAAAATTGTTTGGGCCTCGGGTAGGGCTGCGCGAGACATCATTGCAAGTTCTGAGGTACAGATAGGTGCGCTTAACAGCGTGCGCACAAGGTCAAACTGCAGACCATCTAAGATCATAAGACATCTCTAGGGTGAGAACCTGGTTCTAGCACCCTCCCATACTACATCGGGTGAGACCTCAATTCGTGTTCCACAAACTGTTGCCAAAAGAGCCAGTAGTACTAGGATTTGTTTGGCTAAAATCACCTCTGAACCTGGGTCAGGCCCCTACAAGCCAAGAAATGGTTCCGTTGCCGGGACTGAGATTTGCATAAGGGATGTCTGATGTCGTGTCACTGGAATCCGACAAAGAAATAAATTGAAAAGTGGTTGGATAGAAAAATTCACAAGTTTGCAACACAGGAAAACAGGAATCCGCGAGTATCAAAGGAACAATGGTTAGAGTGCTACGTGTATACAAAAATCCATGATATTTTCTTTGCATCCTTCGCCTCTGAGTTATATGAGTGGATCGCGAAGCTAGCAGACAGTCAAGGGAGGTGTAGGCTCAACAAACCAATCGTGTGGACTCCATAATTAGTACGTAGACTAGAAGCATCAGAGGATAAGATCGCGCGTGCTGTGGAACATTGGCTTGATCAGATTATAGGAGGGTTCATCACCGAGTTCGTGGTAGACACGTCGTTCAGCTACAGTGAGGTGGAACGACGCTTCCTTAAAGGACTGCGAGGTAAGTATATTAAATTGTTGAACACTTGGATTAAGATTCTATTGCGCGAAAAGCGGGTTATGTGAATAAATTAATGTTTGGGACTATGCAAAGTGAGAAGATTTACAAAAATATAGGTAGTGAAGAATTAGAAACTAGTCCTTTGATTTCACCCAAGCAAGAGAGTGAGGAGGAGCTTGCAAAAGTTTCCCCGAGAAGCATGATCAGTTTGATGAGGCAGTGGATTCCGCACATTCCACCCCCACCTACAATGCCACCGGTTTCACCATCATCACCTCCATCTCTATCCACACCACCTGCGCCACCCACCCTATTCAGTATGGTGAGCGCAATAAAATTACCGGTATTCAAAGGAGTACGGAACAAAGACCCAGATCAATTTTGGTTTGTGATAAAGGCAGTATGGGAAGCACACAAAGTAGCGGACGAAGAAATAAATAAGGCGACACTAGTGAGTGCGTTGCAGGACCATGCGCTGACATGGTACATTAAACACTCTAATGACAATCCAAACACAGGGATCGTAGAAATCCAAGCCGCACTGAACAGGGAGTTTAGTAGGCCAAAATCGGAGACACAGTCGATTATTGGGTTTAAGGAAATCACGATGCTTCCAGGAAAGACTCCCTAGGAACTGGATCAGAGGCTAAATGGAATGATTCGTGAAGCCAACATGACCTTGACGGATGCACAACACTGCGCATGGTTTGTAGTGTCCCTAACGCCACACCTAAGGATGGAACTCTCACAGCAGAAGTTATCCACCCAAGCTGAAGCATTGGAGATTGCAATGAGACTGCATGAGACCCCTATACAAGATCCTGGTCTAGGAGTTCAAAAAATACACGCGCAACTGAAAAATTTATGCCTGGAAATGCGGAGTTTAAAACAGGACAAGACGACTCGCCCAAAGGTGTGCGAAGAAGTATGGTGCATCAAATGCAAGGGACAGGGACATGATAAGGATCATTGTACCGTCTTCGCGAACTATTTGGCAGTAGGAGGGCCGATGCCATTGAGACTAGAGGCACAAGTAGGTCCGAGCACAGCACCTGCATTATGGTGCATGATCTATCAGATAGGAGGAAAACATTCTATGGACAATTGTCGTCTACTACAGAAGTATACGCAGACATCCCAACAATTGTTCTGTAATTTCTAAAGTTCGGTAAGTCATGACGAGTGCACATGCATAAGCTATGAGCTAATGATAGATCGAACCCCTACCAATAGGGTGCAAACTAAAACCCAAGCCCTCGATCAAAATAAAGGACTGGCGCGTGCTGGATTTCAGGGGCGCGACTGAGGTCGAGGTGGAATGGGACCAGGGAGAGGTCGCGGACAGTTGATTTTTTATAATTGTGGAGGGCTAGGACATTGTGCCCACAACTATACAAATCCGACAAGAACATCATGTTTATATTGTACTTAGTTCGACCATGAGACAGAGGATTGCCTTACCCTGATAGCAAGGCTGCGCGATAAGGGAATAATCCAGCCTCCCCCAACTAGAATCTACAAATGATGAGATCTGAACTGTGCGAAGAGAACCCGAATGTGAACATTGTGCTTCAGAGCGGTATCGCAATAAGATATGACAAAGGTAAGCAACCTAAAGAAAGTGTGTGGGTTCGCAAGAGGCTCTTGCAAGGGAACATGAATTCGATTTGGAACACGCGAAGGAGACATTTATGGAAGCTAAGAAGAGCTTCATAGAGGCCTCCACTTCAGGTAGTAAGGATCAACTAGACCTAGAGATGGATCCTTCAATGCTGACTACCATTCTGGAGACATGTATGAAGTTGTTACGTGACAACAGGGCTATGAAAGGACTACAGTAACTTATCACTAGGTGTGCGGGGTCAGAAGATCTGCACGTGGTCTAGAAAATTGGAAAGCATGCACTGCGCAGAGGAAGGGAAATGAGGTTGACTGCACAAATCAGAGAATATGAAATGGATCAATTAATTCTGGATCTAGGATCGGACGTGAATGTACTGCCAAAAAAAACATGGGAGTGCATGGGTAGGCTCGCGTTGTAGTGGTCTCCCATTCAATTATGAATGGCGAACCAACAGAATATCTTACCCATGGGGAGACTAAAAGGAGTAACGGTCGATATTGAAGGCATGAGTGCTTTGGTGGATTTCGAAGTGATAGAAATTTTTGATGATAGTAATCCCTATCCCATGCTACTGGGCATAGACTGGGCCACTGATATGAATAGAGTCATAAACCTGAAGAACCGCAAAATTATTTTTGAGGAAAAGTCGCTACGCGTAGTAGTACCGCTACATCCTGCCGAAGGAGCATGATATACAAAACCAATGAACAACGATGATAGTGATGACGATCTCGATTGTATCTACAAGATAACCGCACGAGAGTAGGATTGGGTGAATCCGACAGCTGATGGTAGGATTTCGTGGGAGTGCGATAGCTCCTGCACTTTGGATTCGGACGAGGAAGTAGAACGACAATAGAATTGGCTACACGAGATAACCACACTAAATTGCAATATGATGATAAGGTCATTATGCTGTGTAGCAATAGAAGCAAGGGATTTGCCCATATATGATGGATTGACATCAGTGGAGGAATTTCTGAACAAATTTGAAAGCGAAGTACCAGAACACCAACGGTTCGATGCTTTGAAATGGGCACTGAGCACTACGTCCGCAAGGTGGTGGGGTACGCACCAGCAGAGGTTTAAGGATTGGCACGGATGCAGAAGGATGATGCTTATATGCCTTGGAAAACTACAGCCACTGATGAGAGCCAGGTTTGAGGGGAAAAATATCTTGCGTGCCCACCTTTCCATATGGATACAGACATATGGTACGCAGCCCGCATGAACGCGCACCGCTCTCGCGATTGTAAATCGGAACAACAAGCGGAAGTAGGGAAGACGAAGCTCACGAAATATTATCCATAGTGAAACCTTTGACACAGTGTGCGAAGTGTTGAATAGGGTCCACCATGTGGAATGCACTGACTGGGACCTGTGCATACCAGCGGTTCGATGGGCTTATAGGACCATGTGCAAAACCTTGACCATGAAAGCAATCCCAAAACTGTGGTATGAAGCAGGGACTGTAATCTGTGAGGAGCCTACAAAGCCGAGTCCGCACGTAACAGCACCCATAGATCTGACTATACGCAAAGCCTCGGCCGAAGAAATCACACAGCTAAGCGAAGTAGAACGTAGAAGACTTCAGAAAGCAATTCGACAGGGAAACTTTAGACTTCGCGAGATTGAAAAGGACCGAGTACGGTTAAGGAAGAAAGGCATTTTAATGGACCTAGAGGTCAAGAGACTGGAAAACAAAATAAAGGGAGAATTTTATGTCAACAAGCCAAGGATAGAAAGGCAAGGTGTGTACAATCATTCGAATGATTTAGAGGATTATCGTCAGGAATTAGTTAAACTGCTGCCATGGCTAGGACCGCGTATCACCAAATGCAGTAACGAGGGAAGCACATTGAAAGTAGTAGAGCGGGTGGTGCCAATCGCCACAATGATAGATGAGGATTTTCTGTGGACTATACTAGAGGGCGCGATGGAGGCCCGCACAGGTGGTGCGACCACCTGACTAGCCATAGGAAGCATAGCCTTAGTGCCCTAGGCAATTGAAAGGGA
>APFE031506317.1:346165-363481 GCA_000404065.3 Pinus taeda | reverse complement strand
CAAAGATAGAAATACCATTTGAGTTGCTTGCCACTCCCAGATATCAATCGCTATGTGTGGTTCTTCCCTTAACGCATAAACATTCCTCAATCAACAACAATAGTGCACAATTGTATAAAGAATTTTCTCCATTAAAGTAAGAACGACTGGTCGAGTTTCATAAAAGAATAAAGGCTGAAGCACAATAGTGCAAACTTCAGTCTGTTAAGTCTATTACAAAATTTTACGACCCCTTCTAAAAACATGAAAGGGTCTATAAATACTATGCTAATCTAAATATCTACAAAACAGAAATGCTAACTAAGCTGATATCAATAACTTTTTGTTGCTATTTCTGCTGGCGATCTGAGGAGCTGGAGGGTGATTCATTCTATTGGTTGCTTTCCTTTGAACCTGAGCTGATTAATGGCAAGCATTGGCTCGATTTCAGGAGGTTTGTTGAGCCACGAATTGAGCTGAGTAGTGTAGGTGGCATCTTGGATGTCGGGGATCATATATTGAACGACATCTGTTAAGCATTTGAGGGCGGCTCTTTGTTCATGAGGATTGAATAGGAAGTGCCAATATGTTTCCATGTTTAAACTATTTACTTCGGCGATTAATCTTCCTCTGCCTTCTAACTGTGGATAACATGTTTGCTCCAATGCATTTGCTGTAGTAATCTTTCTAGGTGTACACTGGGAGATCAAGTTTGCTATGTAGAGAGTATCATTAACTAGATCAACCAAATTGTTAGAAGTTAATATGCACCTTGAAGTTGCTCTCTCTGCCTTTAACACCTGTGTGTGCCATTCCGTGAACAGTATATCCTTATGAACCTCAAGTATTCTTGGCAAATTGGAGGCTTTTCCCGATTTCGAATCTTGCCATTCAAGGTATGCGGTGATAGCTTCATCGGCTTGATTTAAGTCATCCCTTGCTTTCTCTACCTGCTCATTTACAGCTGTAGTTAATTCGCAGAGTGGCTCCTCTTGAGAGAGTTGTTGAGACAAGAGTTTAACTTGCGCTATCAGCGCATTGTTGATCAACATCGCCTCTTTTCTGAATTCCATTATCTGCGAATCTCCTTTGATATTTTCTAGCTGCGCTGTTATTTGAGCGATATGCTCATCCTTGGTCTTTAACAATTGCTCATTCGCCGCTTTTAATTGCTCCAAAGCCTCCGTTAATTCATTTTGTTTCTGGATCACTGCTTGATTAATCCTCTGTTTCTCTTCCTCCCATTGCTGAGCCATTTGGCTATTTATTTGTTGTTGCTCTACTAACTGTTCGTCTGCTTGCGCTGTCCTCTATTGTTGTGTCGCTAATTGCTCCTCAGCTTGTGTTACCCTCTGTTTTATCTCAGCCAATTCTGTTTGTAACGTGGAGATTTCCTAGCCTTTAGTCTTTAATAAAAGACTTACCTCTGATGCTTTGTCAATGGTTGCAGCTGAATAAGCTCCAGCATACTGTGACAATTTAGTCAGATCATCAGAGGGATCAAGTTTCTCCTTCCACACTACATTGCCCATGACTGTTTGTTCTGGAAAGATAGAAGGTTGATCAAGCCTTCGTCTCTTTCTCGATCGCTTTACCACTGCTCTGTGCCTTGGGCTGTAGAAGACATCCAATGGAGGAATATCTTCTACTTATAGAGTGATTTGGTCGCTAGGACCTTTTGGAATTACTTCAACTTCCTTAGTTTTAGGTGGGCCGCTGGTTCCGCTCAGAACCTGAGATGAGGTATCATCCTGCTCACTGCTGGTTTTAGGAGTATTAGTACTTAGCGAGTCTTTTCCTCCACTGATAATAGTGCTGAACTGCTGCCATTCCTTTTGCAGTTTGGGGTCTGTGATAGCAGCCATGTTAGTATCGGTGGTGGTTTGTTTAGACTGAGATTCCTTCAGCAATTGCTCTTGTTTTTCCTTTTATTGCTGCTCCTGTTCTTTCTGCCGCATCTCCGCCTGCTCTCTTTGTTGGTTGTCCTCTTGCTCTTTGCACTGTCTATCTTCCTCTTCTTTCTTTGAGCGCTCTTCCTGCTCTTTCTTTGAGCGCTCTTCCTGCTCTTTCCTTAAGCGCTCTTGTTGTTCTTTCTTCAGCTTCTCCTCTTGGTCTTTCTTTTGTTGCTCCTCCTGCTCATTATTATTGGCCTTCGTTGTAGCAGGAGGTTCCTTTATCTGTTGTTGGCTAGGCTCGCTTGATGATGCTTCTTGGGTTGGCATTAATAAATCTAGAGGCAGAGTTTGCAACCTCTGCTCTCTAAGTTTATTAAACTCAATTAACCCTTCATCGTTGTATCGCATCCTGGCAAGTTCTTTGGCTTGACCTATTGATTCGGCTGAGGAGAAAACATCATCAAACATATCTTCTTTATGATCAAATGTCGCTAATTTGGCATGTTCCAAAGTAGCATATGTAGTTCGCTTTGGGTCAAATGCCCTATTCAGAATTGTAGCAAGATTTAGAGCTTGAATCTTCTTGGCCTCTTTTTCCGCATGTTTTAGATCATGCAGGGTAAAGACTCCACATCTGAAGGGAAAAGTAGGCCAACCCCTTTTCTTCTCCTTTTTGAGAGTCTGTGTGGTACTCTCAGCTGTAATCTAGTATGCAATTTCCCTTGCTAGCAATTTGTCAGGGACATATAAGGGGAGGACATGAGGATCGGCTTGGCTGCCAAAGAATCTAACATAAGTAAAATACTCTTCACCAAACCAACTAGCCACTACTAGCAAGTAAAAAGAGGCTAGGTAGGAGATCCTTGGAATAGGCTTATCAAAAATTGAATAATAAACAGGAACCATGAAACCATTACAAATCTGATACATGTGGTTTTTATAGGATGACTTCCACATCTTGCGATGGTAAATATGAATGGGCGAGGGGTCCTGTGCGGTCCACCTCCAACAAAGAATAGGGAATTCGGAATTAAAACACAAGGTATCTAGGATATATGCGCTATAGTAGAACGGGGGAATTTTCCTCTCAGTGATTCTAGTTTTGTTCCTAAAGTCACTAACAGCTACTACTAGCTTATCCGAAAGGATAGTAGCCCAATCCATAATCGTGCTGTTTACTGCCGCCTCCATGAGAGGAACCATTTCAATGGTAAAAATGGCAGAGTCGTGTAAACCCCATAATCTACACATCATTATACCAGCGTAGCAATAAGGAGAACATAAAGAGCCGACTGAGTACTTACCGGAGGATTCATGCTTGTGTTTATTTGGATTTTGCCTCCAGTCCTTGATAGGTTCGGAGTCAATCTCATTCTCGCTTGCGAATTTCTCCAAAAAGGCACTATTATATATCTTCTCCGGCTTAGGAAAATGATACATTTTCCTCAGATCTTCTGGCTTAAATGACCCAAAAATCCTCCCATCCTTCATGATGAAAGTTCTGTCTGTGATGGGGATTTCTTCAATTGCCCATTTCACAACATCGGTATACGGGAGAATTTGCTCCCTTGCTGCTATCCTATGGAGGAAGGAATCAGCCAAATCCTTGAGAGTGCATTCTGACTTCTTCAATGAATCTGCAGTAGCTTCTTATACCGTCTGCGTTGGTTTCTTGGCCTCTATCAAGTCATAATTTCCTTGTCAAGTTGTTCTAGCAAGGCCTGCGCATGTTGTGTCGGATATTAGGCCCTTTTTGCTATTTACTACGGCTTGTCCCGCAGCTGGTGGATTGGAGACACCTGCAACTTTCTTCGACTTTTTACCCATCATGCCCGAATTCCTGTGTAAGACTGTATTCTGCACAGAGAGGCAATTTTGGCGTAACACAGAGATAGCAATAAAACTCACAGTTGATAGCAAATGGAAAGATGAACGTTGATATACTTTGCATTTGTAAAACTGGCGCGGAGACAATCTATAGGCAGATCTTAGGACATGGATCCATTAAGTGACCGTATAGAGCCTGCCACCTTATAAATGCCCATTATAACCAATATTTGGTCGAAAGATCTCTTTTAAAGCATTGCAATGGGCGTATTGGCGGCCGAGCGGGAGTGATTATGCCTTAAATATCATTAAATCGGGCTTTCCAATCACTTTAACGGCTTTCTATTGAAAACCGTGCCTTATCGCATCGCATCGGGGGGGTATACATGACTGGCTTTAACAATGCTTTGAGTATTGCCGATCGCCGATTGCGATATCGCATTGGCGAGAGGCATATGCGCAATAATAAAGACACAAGGGGACCCGCCGATCGCCGATTGCGATATCGCATCGGCGAGAGGCGTATGCACAATAAGAATGAAACAAGGGGATGTGCCGATTGTCGATTGCCGATAGCTTTATCGCATCGGGGCTTTGATATGGGGTGTTTTAGTGGTGCATTTGGGTATCGTCGATCGCCGATCACTATATCGCATCGGCGGAAAGTCTTTTGGCCATTTGTTGCATCCTTCATGTTATTGCGATATGCGATCTTCCGATCGCTTTATCGCAATAACCGAATATTTTCTTTATTTCCATTTTTTAAATAGATATTGCTTTAAAGGGTTTATTCATAAAGCGCTCCTTTGATTATCGTACTTTTATAAAGTAAAAGTTTTGATATCAATTTTATTTTTAAAGGGACCCATTTCATATTTTAATTTTTTTATGAATAAAAATAACATGAAATGGGGGGTTGTTTGCAAGGCACAACAGGTGGTCAAACCCGACCCCTCCATATTAATACACCGTTCATTCAAAAACCGAAATAATAATTTTTTTTGGTGGGGGGTCAAGTCTGCATTGAGTGGCCCGCCCCATAACCTTTGTAGAATATGGTGTGTTGTTGTTTGTTTTAAGTATTAAATGGACACAATATTAAAAGATGGTATATGGTTTTGGTTGGAGGTTCATCATACCATGGGGCCGCTATGTGGGTGGGGCTAGCCCTCCCACCAGCCATGGGTTCAACTCCCCATTGGCCTCGTTTAATGTGATGACATGTTTGTTTTGGAGGTTGGGTGTGGGTCAGGCCCACCAGAGCTGGCCCATCCACAACCCATTAACATTGTTTTAATATGTGTTGTTTGGTGCACTTAGGTTGATAGGGGTCATCGCCGGTCAACCCTTTTAATAATTTTTTTTTTGTTAATATAGTTTGGGGTGGCAAGGGTGGTGGCTCGCCACCTTATTTATATATATATTTTTAATTTTTATTAAAATGGGGGATTTTTTCAAATCTTTTGAAAATAAGGGATATTGGGCATTTTAACAAAGCCACAATTTCACCCACTTTTGGGAGCTAGATTTCATGCCCTGGGGTCAGTCAATTGTGGGACACTTAAACCTGGCCCACAATCCAACTTTGACCAGAACTTTGATTGGCTCTTTCTCCCTCATATGATCTCATATTGATGAACCATTTGCATCGGCATGATCATGACGATGAGATCTACGCTTTGGTCCTAGTTCGAAGGCATTTTGATCACTTTGATTTTCGAGCTTCCATAAGCCCTCTTTGTCCTGTGTGTGTCTCTGGAGCCACTTGGATCAATCCTCCCCATTGAGGAGCTTTTGGTCCTCCAGAAGCATGGAAAATAATTTGCAACTTCTCTGTACCTTGTCTACATCACAAGCATCCTTGAAAATGTCTCGCTTCCATCTCCTTCACCTTTGTTCTTCATAGCCTTAAGCAATTAGTCGACAACTGCAACCTCTGCAACCTATAGTACATTGTTTTGCAAATTACATGCTTGCCTTACATGACCAACTAATGACCCAAGCATCCCATACTTTCCATGAGTTTATAACACATACTCAGTGGGCAAGTTTATATCGAAATGGAAAAAATACCCCAGCTATGAAAACAAGGCCAATATATCATTGTTGCTTCAACAAGTGATGGAAAACACATCATCACTACAACACATGATTTAAAAAATAAGGCAAAACACTATTTTGTTTTGACAAGTGATGGAAACACGACATCACTTTCACAGTTTATCATGCAACTCAAAATAAGACTAGACATCATTGTTGCTGAACAAGTGATGGAAAACACATCATCACTTTTACATCTTAAAATTCAACAAATGATTTACAAAATCATGACCGTGACAATCTAACATATCTAGAAACCATTTTTCACTTATCAATGTGAATGGGTCACCTCCTTATGGCGGTTTTTCTTGTCAAACAACTGCTTCACTTGGTTCATGAACCGACACTTTGTCTTAAAGGTGCTGCTCTGCATGGAGGCTCCAACAAGTGGCTCTTTGATGGTCACTTATGTCACAATGACTTCAATAGGTCTTCTTCCTCCAGATCTTCTTAAAATGTTTCTTTACTTGATGTTGAGAGGGTCTTTCACACCTCATCCTTTTGTGTGTTGCCATTTTTTCCAACACTTAGAAAATGTATGGTTAGGTAATCCATAAAAGGTACATGGTTTTCAATGTCTTGATTTATGTTCATCTTTAACAACATGATTATAATTGAAATGAACATTCAAATGTCGAGAGTAATTATACCTTTCCTTGCCATCTATGGTGTAAGTATGGCGATGAGAGCTTGCCTCAACTCTCTCCCTACGATGGCCACTGCCATGGGATGATGGGGATGTGCTCCCATCATTATCTTTCCTCGATGATTTTGATGATGTCTCAGAAGCATATGACACCTTAGAGCATTCTCCCTCGGTGTATTCCAAGCCTACAAGTTGAGGCCTTGCACAACCTCCAATGGTTGAGCTATGCCTTGTTTATTAACACCAAGTTCTTTTTCCTCCTCATGCCTCATCCTAGTAAGGAGCCTCATGTTTATCCCTGTAATTGGGATATCCAAATATCCAATAGAAATCATACTATGTGAAGATGAAACTGAAAGGAAATCAACATCTTTGACCTCCTCTATCGATTCAGAAAGAACTGATGACGGCTTCTCATCATCTATTGTTGGTGGTTCGCTACCTGTCTTAGCACATTCCCCAACTTCTTTCCTAACATACCCAAGTCCTTTCTAATAGGGTAATTCTTCTACTTTGATGGGGTTGACAATGCCTTGGCCATTAATGCCCAAGCCTTCTCACTCATACCCCATTTTCTTCAATAGTTTGGAGCCAATTCTTGTGGTATGATTTTCAAAAACAACAAAATCATCATCAAGAAACATACATGAAGATGGAGAACTACTTTTTACCTCATATGGGTCATGCTATAGCATTTCCAAGGCCTCGTCCTTTGCTTACAGTTGTCATAGCAAACTATGTTTCTCCTCTTTCTATTCATGTAGAAGCATCTTCAATTCAATGTTCTCTGTTGAAGATTCTAGTTGTTGCGCTTTAGTTCTTCCAGGGCCTCTTCCATGGATTGCAACTAAAGCTGCAATCGATCCTTTTCCTCAATCTCTTTTTGTAGAGCTTCATACATTATTTCCACCCTCTGAGAAATTTTGAGCATTGTCTTGTACATCGCTTTTTCATCCTCTATCACTACACATTCCATTTTTCATGCTTGCAATTCACATCCACACAAAGACCGCTCCAATACCACTTGATCGGAGTCCGGGTGTGACAAAGGACCCTTCCAAGACCTTTTACTTTCATGATGTGTTAGATTGAATTTTTAAAAGAACATAAATGAATACATTTTCATGCTATAAAGAAGAGGAAGATGTCATTCATCAACACATGAAAACATAAGCCATTGATAACAGAGTTCATCTAGGAGGGACTATGTCACCAGGCCCCAATGTCAAGATGGTGTAGGCCGCTACATTAAGTGTTGTCAATAATGATGATGTGCATAAGTGGTGATTTCACTATCATACAAGGAAAATGCCCTCATGTAGGAGTGATTCCAAGAGATGTTCTACTACAAGATCTCTTAGTCAAAAAAGGACTCCTATCAGTATGACATAAACTCATGCATGATGATAATGAACATCCCGCCAACATGGCATAAAAGAGATCTCAATGAAAACATACATGGTGACACATGAGTATCCCATCAACATACAACAAAGGTATCTCAAACAAAACATGACGAATCATGACAAAAAGTACATCCCACAAATGATTCCACATCACATCAAGCAGAAATCATGAGACACCTAAGAAACGAGATCCCACATCAAACATCAAATAGGTATCAGTGTAGCACAATGTATCTCATAGAAAAATAATTACATGAACACAATGCATATACCTCACATCCTGGGGCCATATGAAGAAAAGGATGTCAAATTGCTGAAGTTGGCCGTACCATCAATCTCGCGGTGTCGAATCTCAAGGAATGACTGCTCGCACATGAATGCTGACACTTACACTCCACTTAGAAAAGTGGCTGAAAAATGAAATGATCAAATGGAAAATTTGAATGCACCATTAGATTTGTGGTGTTGAATAGTGAAAAATCGGCTGTCAAATTTTTGAATTCTGAGAAAGTGGAATTTTAGGGCTTAAAAAATCTTTTAGATTCCCCTTAGATTCCTCAAAGATTCCTTCCTCTGGGTCATCTGACAATCTTATGCTCAGATCAAAATTTTGATTGTGCCATTAGGGTAGTGTCGCTGAGAGGTGTAGGAATGACATAAAATTTGTCCAATTTGGACACTGTAAAAATTTCACCCTCTTGAGAATTTTGCCCAATCATGGTTCCACCTTGGATTAAAAATTAATTAAAAAATCCTCGGTTTCCGTGCATGCTCCTTGTTCCTCTATGCTTGGGCACACTGATGAAATGATGGGTGTATATCAATTTTTGGGTGGAGTTTATCAAAAAATCATTTGGCAGATTGGTTAGGAATTCCAAGTAATAAGGAGGAGGTCAAGTGGTCAAACCCCGACCCCTACATATTAATACACTGTTCATTCAAAAACAGAAATAATATTTTTTTTTTTTTTGGTGGGGGGTTGGGTCTGCATTGGGTGACCCACCCCATAACCTTCGTAGCATATGGTGCACTATTGTTTGTTTTAAGTATTAAATGGGCATGATATTAAAAGTTGGTACATGGTTTTGGTTGGAGGTTGGTCGTACCATGGGGCCACCCTGTGGGCAGGGCTGGCCCTCTCATCGGCCGTGGGTTCAACTCACACTATCCTCGTTTAATGTGATGGCATGTTTGTTTTGGAGGTTCGGTGTGGGTCGTTTCCACTAGAGGTGGCCCACCCATAACCCATTAACATTGTTTTAATCTGTGTTGTTTGGTGCAGTTGGGCCGGCGGGGGTCATAGCCTATCAGCCCTTTTAATAAAATTGTTTGTTAATTTAGTTTGGCGTGGCAAGGGTGGTGGCCCACCATCTCATATATAATATATTATATATTATAATATATTATATATATATTATATATATATATATAGTATATATAATATATATAATTTTTATTAAAATGGGGGATTTTTTCAAATCTTTCGAAAATAAGGGATATTGGGCATTTTAATGAGGCCACAATTTTGCCCACTTTCAGGAGCTAGATTTCATGTCCCATGATCAGTCAAATTGTAGGACACTTATACCTGACACATAATCAAACTTTCACTGGCTCGTTCTCCCTCATATGAGCTCGGATTGATGAACTGTTCACACCACTGCGATTAGGACGACGAGATCTGCACTCTGGTCCTAGTTTGAAGGCATTCTGATCACTTTGATTTTCGAGCTTCCATAAGCCCTCTTTGTCCTGTGTGTGTCTTTGGAGTCACCTGGATCAATAGATGAGATGTGGGCTATGCATCCTTCTTTATTCATTGGTTGAGTGAATGTCCTTGATGTATGTTTTGAAATATGTTTTTGGTATATGTGTTGGTGATATTTTGGTATATGTACATATGTATATGGATGTAAATACCGATGTGATCTATGTGATAAAGCTCCAATAAGCGGTATGGATATCATGTTTTTATGTTGTCATGTTGTTTTTTCTTAGAAGGTTAATCATTGTAAATACTACAATGATCTAAGTCATAAAGCTCCAAGGGAAATATGTTTTGGTTTCAACAATCTTGTTGTTTATAAGTGTTGTTGAACACTGAGGATGGTGTTCACCCAAGGGGGAGGGTTCAATAACAACCCTGATGAAAATTCCATGTAATAAAAGATAATAAATGCAAAATAATAACCACGGTTATGGGACACTTATTCCAATATGAATGTTGGGAAAAACATCCTAGTGTGGGTGTTCATTTGGTTTATTACGGCTAAGGAAATTGGCAAAGGAAATGGAAAAGGCTTTGGAAATCCAAAATGGCATTTTTAGCCATTTATTTATGAAAATAGTGGAAATTAGGAGAAAAGGAATGTGAAGTCATAGGTTGCATGAGAGGAGTAAAATGAAGGAAAATAATGGAAAACTAAATAAAATAGAGACCACATTAATAAAAGGCTTCTAATGATCAGCTGGTACCTTTTTAAGTTTAGTTTTGGATCTCTCTCTCTATTCTCTTTCTCATACTCTTGGAGTTTTCTTGGAGCACTTCAACATTGGATCAAGAGAGGAAAAGAAGGAAAATAGGAAGCACAAATCAAGCAAGAAAGAGTAGGATCAAGTAGCTACAACGAGTTTTCTTGCAGGTATTCATTTGCAGGTGTGATTTCCGTACTAAATTTGGCATGCATGGTTATGCATGTGTGTTCTTGGTTATCTCTTTTGTCATGGGCATGGGTTTTTCTAGGTGTGACAATGTTCTTCAGCCTTTCCTTGCCATTTTCAAATAGCCATGGTGAGATCGGGTTCTCATGTTTTGGTTGAGATGGATTTGAAGCTGAGTGAGGTGGACCTATGAATGAAAGAACACATGGCCTAATGATCCCTAAACTAGACTATAGATTGTGGTAAATCCATTGTCCTAGTGACCCCTAAACTAGACTATGCGTTGTGTTAAAGACAGGTATTGTGTACCTCGGTGGGCCTAGGAATCCTCAACTGATAAATGGAAAGATATACGATAAATCCTAGAGGTGGTTTCCCTTGATTAGGCCTAGGAATCCTTGTCAGTGAATGGTGGGATATACAGTAAAGCCTGGAGGTTGTGTCTTGATTGTGGCCTAGTGACCCCTAGATCAAATAATGTGGGTTGCAATAAAGCTTAGAGACTAGGAGACAAGAAAATTCCTCATGGTGTAGGTGGAGAAATCTGGTGGCATCCATGCTTGTTTATGGCCAAGTGATCTAGTGAGGATTCTAGTAAATCTTGATTCTATTGATGAGGGTGAGGTGGTTTAGCCTCGCTAATCCCTGGTTGGTTCTTTTGGTTTGAGCCCCACATTCATGCTTGGAATATGGCAGGGGGTGATTGGCTGAAGAGAGGCTTGGCTCAACCAATCCACGGTTTGGTTGAACATGGAAGTCCCATACCAAGGAGGATTTTGAATTCATTAATAAGAGTGTATTTCCTTGGTATTTTATGAGCAAATGTACTGGATTATATGTGGCATTTATGGTTGTTGTATCCTCATTATTTCTATTTTTTATATGTTGGCTATGAATATGTCTAATGATAATGAAATTGTATGGTTGTCATCATGTTTTAATTTTTGAATGAATGGCCAATGAATATATTACCTAATAGATGATAATTCAACTAATTTGATAAGGCATCAATGCTTCTTAGAGATTCTCAGATAAGTATGAGACCCATTTTCTCATATATGATGTTTAAACCTATAGAATGCATAATTCTGATATGTTTGACAAAATTCTTGTCATGGCTAGTAGGGGTCTAGTCAAGTCCTCATTTAATAATTTTTATTGGCATCATTGTCTCTATGTTTCTTTTCATTTCTTTGATTTCCATGAAGTTCTGGGTAGTGACTGGGTCCTAGTCCTAGAATTTATCCTTAAATATTGCAGTCACTAGGATAGCACTTGCAAAAAAGGATACAATCGCACTCAAGTAGTCTCATGGGAGTGACTGGGATCCTCAGTCACTTGGAGGGCTTGGAAAGGGAGCGACTAGGGCTCTTGGTCCTTGAACTATTGAGTTTCCTCAAGGGTTGGTCACTTAGAAAGTTGGGGTTGCTCTTGGAGGTTATGTTAGATCTGTGGATGGTCAGTTTGATTGCGTTTTGTTGGTTCCACTTCCTTAAGGTGACCTCAGAGGTTGAATCATATCATAGTAGCCTCGTTGTTATGAAACCAACTCAAGAAAAGATAGATGAACACCTTAGAATTCAGCCTCTTCAAGGGGGAAACCTCCTTTACATTACATGAATGAACAATTCTTGGATGATTCAAATGACAAAACCTCCTTTCTATATATAGGAGTCAAGGAGTCACAATATAACCCAGCGAACCTAACAATAATAATATAAAGCCACAAAAATAACAATAGAGGGATTCTATGGGGCACAGTAATAACAATATGGGGAGAATAGGGCACAAAATATTAATAAGGGATGCAACTTACAATTTAATGGGGTATCACTGTATTCTAGGAACGCCCAACATCCTCTCCTTCAAACGTGTTTTCTCAATGCTTGCGTAGTTCGGATTGCTTTCTGTATAAAATTCTCATCCTCCCTGTGGATTTTCAGTGCGGAAAGTTTCTTCCACTTGATGAGATACTCCGAAATTGATTGATTTTTGTAGCTGTCGAGTTCTTGTTTCTTGTGACTGCTTCCGGTCCAAATTAATTTTTCTTCTCAATCGGGTTTGGCATATTTTGTTTGACTGGGGAGTTGTCGCCTATAAACTATCTCTTAAACATTGAACATGGACTAGGTGCAACGAAGAGATTTAGGAAGCTCTAATTTGTATGGCCATTAATACCAATCTTTTGCACACCTTGTAATGGACATAATTACTTGGTGATATTTATTATCTTTTTGCTTGCTTGAGGGAATGTTTTTTATTCTGGTTTTAGCCATAGGAATACCCAATCACCTACATCAAACTTCTTTTGCTACAATGTTTTTTTTTTTTTTTTTTTTTGAGTAAAGACTAATTCTATTAAAAAATATAAGAGTATAGTACAATCAAGCTTGCATGCAAGCGAAGTAGAAAAGCAAGGGGCCCAAGGAGATAGGCACCACTTTTCTCCTTGGCTAAGAACCAGGAGAGGGCTAAAGAGAACATGGAATAACAAAGAACCGGAACTAAGCAGAGAGAACTACCCTGAGGGGGCTGTTACTATCACACGATTTTTTTTTCCTTTTTTCTTGCTTACTTTGACCCATTCAATGGAATTTGGTTGAGCCAAAACAAGTTGAAGACTATTCTGCCCTGGCGGTGGAATATCCTTCTCAGAATCTAAGGATGAAGTAAAATGAGAATGTTTCTGGGATATCTGAGAGACGGAGGGGTTTGCCGAATCATCCAAGGGAGCATCCAACGGAATCTCAGCGTTCTGTCCATCTGCAACTATTTCCTCCTCATCTGAACTGGCGGAATTTGAATCCTCCATAGGCGGAGGAGGCGCACAGGGGTTCCAACTTTTGGACTTTGGCTTGCACTTTGGAATCTTCTTTTTGTCGAGGTACTAGGGACAGGAACTTTGGAGATGTCCTGTTTGATGACATTGGCGGCAACGGAAAGCTGTGTTCTCGTAATCCAAGGTTTGAGTCCAATGGAAATCTCCATACTTGATATTAATCTAATCCGACAGTCCTTTGCTTATATCTATTTCTGCACAGATTCTACCAAATGTGTAGAGCCCATTTTCCTTTCGAGAAGAATCTATAGCCAGGTAGCTTCCTAAAGTTTCTGCAATTGCTATGAAGGTCGAAATATGCCATAGATGCACCGGACGGTTCGAGAGCCTGACCCAAATGGGAGTCTTGGTGATAACAGTTGTAGAAGGGTCGAAGTCTAGAAACCAAGGAGTAAGAAAAAGCCCTGCCGAGCCCCAAAACCAAGGGCCTCCCGTTAAGGCCTTCTGATAATCTTCATTTCGGTCAAAAACCATAATGAAGTATCCTTTTGAACATAAGTGTATCTCGCTTTTTTTAGTCCAATTGGTATGAATCCATTGGTATAGATCTGATGTGTGAGGCCATAGCCCATTGAATCTACATACAAGTGCGGCTTCTGCATAAAGTTGATAGCGAGCATCAATCCCAAGATGGGAGAGATTTATGGAAGGAATGTCCTCTGATTTGTCTACGAGAAAAGGCTTTGGAGCCTCAAATGGATGGCCTACTGATGAAGAAGGCTGTGAATGGGCAGCATCTTTGCAGACAACATATTTAAAAGAGAAAGAAGGGGCAGAGGAGGTCTGCCTGAAGGAACCCCCTCTCAAACGAAAAGTAGCTACAATAGAAACATCCCTCTGAATGTTGTAAAAAGAGAGAGGAAGGGTAGTCATAAGTTGCTTACCCTAGTATACCAGTCTGAGGCAGGAGATGGGATCCCTAGCCGGCCTTCAAGATTTTGCAAAAGGTCCTGCACAAGATCCGTTGCGCGTGCCCATTGCATTGATGTCTTGCCCGAGAGGTTGACTTTGATATGGAAAACGAGTGAATCTTCATGCAGATCTGGGTCAGATCTGGCTCCTGCTACCCGGCTCCAGCCTTTGCAAATCTCAGAAAAGAGAGGACTGGAGCTTTGAAGGGCCTTCTCCTCTTGAATTTTCCATAGGGGAAAGAGAGTAGAAGAGGGAAGGGTCCAAATATTAATAAGCCTGTCAATGCGTTCCGCCGAGGAGAGTTTCTGGGAGATCCGTCCCGGCAGATCCAGGAAGCTTAAAAAGTTTTGCAGATATAGAATAGGGTAATAGCTATCCTGGGTGAGCAGATAGAGTGTTGATATGAATGGGCTTCCTTCCAGAGTGGAGAAATTCTTCCTGGGGGCCGCTGCCTGAGGATGGATAAGAGGGTACTCTACGCGTTCTTCCTTAGCCGCCATACCTTCATTTTAATGGGGTCAGCTCGCGTGTGAAGCGGCTGCAACAGTCCATGATCTGTCGGCTACAGGGCCGAGGGCTAAACAAATGAGGGGGGCTTTGAGACTATGATGGCCAACAAGCATATTCGAGGTGGAAAATACCTGAAATCCGTGGATGCAATGCGCATCGCCGAAGGCAGATGTAACAGTGGAGAGGTTAACCAGAAACTCATGGAGCAAGCACTCGTCCCCTGCGTCGACAGAATTGTCTCAAGGCCAGATAGTAGCCGAAAGCGAGGCGGCGGCAATATTTTTAGGGTTCATCTTTCCCGTCTGCTTCAGGTTTCTCTTCGGAGCAAATTTTATCTTCTTGAAAGAATCGATTGTGTGATATTTTCAAAAAAAACTTAAAACAATATTATGATATGCCTGTTGTTTCATTATATTCTATGCCAACACGAGGTTATCTTTTAAGAGTTGTAGGACTTGTTGTTGATGTTCGATGTGATGTTCCACTAATTGAACCTTAGAACTTTCTCTTAAATATGATGTGATGGATGGTGGTTGATATCCATAAAGTGCCATAAATGTGGTCATTTTTGTTGTTGTATGGAAGGAAGTGTTATACCACCATTCAACCAGAGGAAACCATTTGACCCATGGAGTCTGTTTATCATATACAAAGCAATGAAGATATCCTTCCAAACATTTGTTTACTATCTCAGTTTGTGTTAGGATATTCCGACACATAGGAATAGTTAAGTATAACTTGGTCTAGTATAGAGTTAGGTAAAGTGTGTTTCTTTACTATGTACATTTGTAACTTACATCCAAAAATTTCCAGTGAAAATGGGATCTCTGTCACTTACAATAATCTTTGGGTTTCCATGTAGCTTTTGAATTGTTTAGCGCATCGAGGGTCATTTGTAGGTTCACCGTGCATGAGAGAAGCTTATGTAAATTTTCATTCTTTTATTAATAAATTGCCTGTAGTAGCCACATTGGTAAGTCTGTCAACTACCCTCTTTGAGGGTTTTAACCACGTCAAAATACTGGTGTATTGATCTGTGATCTATTTGTGAGCGGTGTCCTTTTGGTGTTCTGTCTGAGGAACTTGGAGGATAAGGTTGTAAAGAACCTGGTGTCTTACCCCAATTGTCACTTTATTTCTGAAAACCCAAAATTCCGCCACCGACAAACTTTTGAATATCGATTTATAGGCCTCGCAAGAAGTCCATCTTGAAAAATCGGCACGCCCTGCTAAGGGAGTAGTGTTGCATTCCATAAGATCTTGTTTAGCTGGGATTCTACAAAGGTATAAGCGATATTGTAACATAACAATATTTTGCCAACTAAATTATCGATAGAACTTCTTGTAACTTTTGAAATAAGTGCCCCAACACTTCTCCGTTCTTCTTGTCCATTCTCCCTTGCTCATTTATCCAACTGGTGTATAATGAAATTGGGCACCAACAATGCTTCACCATCCCTCATCCATGTTCTTGAGCCAGTCGCAACTCGCCCACCCATTGCTCCTTTTTTGTTGATTATTTCAAGTCATAACAACATCTTTGGACCACTCGTTTCTCTTAGAAGAGTCATCTGTTCTAAAAAGTATTTAAGGCATCATGATCTGTTTTTACCTTGAAGTGTCTTCCCATTAGGTAGGGTCGCCATTTCTTAAGTGCATGGAGTATTGCCAACATTTCCTTCTCATAAATAGCTTTGTGTAAAACTTTCCCTTGATTGGACGACTTTCAAAAGCAATGGGTCTTTCATCTTGCATTAAAACAACACCAATTCCATTTCCTGAAGCATCACATTCCACAATAAAGGTTTTTGTGAAGTCTGGTGTAGCTAAGACGGGTGCTTGGCACATTGCCTCTCTTTAAGATGTTCAAAGGCCTTTGTTGCTTCTGGAGTCCATGAAAATGCATCTTTCTTCAATAATGTTGTTAGAGGTGCTGCTATTCTCCCATAATTCTTAACAAACTTGCGATAATACCCTGTCAACCCAAGAAATCCTCGCAGATGCTTATGGATGTGGGAATTTTCCATTCCTTAATGGCTTTAATTTTGCTAGGGTCTACCTTAACTCCTTCATGAGATACAATATGACCCAATATCACCTCTTGGACTCCAAAGAAGCATTTGGATCTTTTTGCATATAATTGTTTCTCCTCCAATAGTTGTAGCACCTTGTAACATGTTCAACATGATCCTTCCAAGACTTGTTGTAGATTAGTATATCATCAAAAAATACTAACACAAATTTTCTAAGGAATGGTTTGAAAATTGAATTCATCAAACTTTTAAATGTTGAAGGTGCATTGGTAAGGCCAAAAGGCATGACCAAAAATTCATAATGACCCTCATGAGTTCTAAATGCTGTTTTCGGAATGTCTTCAATCTTCATTCTGATTTGATGATACCCTGAACAAAGATCTAACTTGGTGAAGTAAATTGATCCATGCAATTCATCGAGTAATTCATCAATGACAGGAATGGGGAACTTATCTTTAATAGTGAGCTTGTTGAGCTCCCTATAATCGGACACATGCGCCATGATCCA
>APFE031506317.1:313524-340359 GCA_000404065.3 Pinus taeda | reverse complement strand
TAAGGGAGAAGTGTGCAATTCCATAAGAATATTTTGTTTTAGTTGGGAATTCTTATAGAGGTATAAGTGATCTTTGTACCATAAAGAATCATTTTGCCAGCTAAATGTATCAGACATACTGGAATCTTATTGTAACTTTTGAATAAGTGCCCACACTTCTTCATCGTTCTTCCATTCCTCCGTTGCTTCATTTATCCAATCTGGTTGGATAATAGAAATGGCGCACTTGGGCTTTTTTTGACGGAGCTTCTCAACATAACAGGGCTGGTGCTGGTCTGTGCATCCACTTAAACCCTGACCATTCCATTAAAGCTTTTGTGGGTTTGGGTTTTGGTACAAACAATTATGCTGAGTTGTCTGCTTTGCGCCTCCTCATATGCTGGTTATTACAAAGAAACATTCCGTCAATTCAAATTTTCGGGGATTCCATGAATGTTGTTAAATGGGTTAATGGCATGCTTTATGTCAAAACCAGATTTTGAAGCCTCTTTTAGATGATATTCTGTCATTAAAATCTTTGTTTAACAGCTTTACCATCTGCCACATTTACAGGGACAAAAATACAGCAGCAGACCAGCTTTCTAAGGCTGGCCTACAGCAAGATTTGGGCAGTTGGTCCATAGAAGAATACAGACAGGGGCAGACTCTCACATCTCATCAGCCCCCCTTTCCTCCACCTTAATGATCGCGTCTTTCAGTTCCTCTCTTATCTGGTTGCAGCGCCGTGGCATATTTTTTTTCTCCTTTTTGATGCACTGCACTTCATAATGCTTTATTTTATATTTATCTTATAGTCTCTGGTCAGGCTCGTCCCTTTTTTCAGTTCGCATGATCCTTTTATCTATATCTATTTCTGTTTTTTCAGCTCTATGTACGAGGTCGTTTTCCTTCTTTGAAGGAGGCCTCTCTTTCATTTTTTAAAAACATGTATAAAGACTCCGATAGGGAGATATGCTCCTAGACAATTTCATTATATTTCAGCAGTAACGGGGATATGAAATCGTCCACAAACAGTCTTATGGACTGAATTTTATGGTTTTTAAAATCCTTTCACAGTCAGAAAGAATGACAGAAAACATGATGTCTGATTTCAGGTCGACATGATGTATATATTTCAGTATGTAAAACTTTTTATTTGCTTAATAAAAAGTTTCCGGTTTTTTCTCCGGAAAAAATAGAAATGGCGCACAACAATGCTTCCACATCCTCATCCTTTCTTGAGAGTGCATCTGCCACCACATTTTCCTTCGCTTTTTTGTAGATGATTTCAAAGTCATAACCCAACATCTTTGTGACCCACTTTTGTTGCTCTTCAGAGGATAATCTTTGTTCTAAAAAGTATTTAAGATTATCATGATCTGTTTTTACCTTGAAGTGTCTTCCCATTAGGTAGGGTCGCCATTTCTTAAGTGCATGGAGTACTGCCAACATTTTCTTCTCATAAATAGCTTTGTGTAAAAACTTTCCCTTGATTGGATGACTTTCAAAAGCAATGGGTCTTTCATATTTCATTAAAACAGCACCAATTCCATTTCCTGAAGCATCACAGTCCACAATAAAGGTTTTTGTGAACTCCAGTGTAGCTAAGACTAGCGCTTGGCACATTGCCTCTTTAAGATGTTTGAAGGCCTTTGTTGCTTCTGGAGTCCATGAAAATGCATCTTTCTTCAATAATGTTGTTAAAGGTGCTGCTATTGTTCCATAATTCTTAACAAACTTGCGATAATACCCTGTCAACCCGAGAAATCCTCGCAGATGCTTTATGGATGTGGGGATTTTCCATTCCTTAATGGCTTTAATTTTGCTAGGGTCTACCTTAACTCCTTCATGAGATACAATATGACCCAGATATTCCACCTCTTGTACTCCAAAGAAACATTTGGATCTTTTTGCATGTAATTTTTTCTCCTCCAATAGTTGTAGCACCCTGTCAACATGTTCAACATGATCCTTCCAAGACTTGTTGTAGATTAGTATATCATCAAAAAATACTAACACCAATTTTCTAAGGAATGATTTGAAAATGGAATTCATCAAACCTTGAAATGTTGAAGGTGCATTGGTAAGGCCAAAGGGCATGACCAAAAATTCATAATGACCCTCATGAGTTCGAAATGTTGTTTTTGGAATGCCTTCATTCTTCATTCTGATTTGATGATATCCTGAATGAAGATCCAACTTGATGAAGTAAATTGATCCATGCAATTCATCCAGTAATTCATCAATGATAAGAATGGGAAACTTATCCTTAATAGTTAGCTTGTTGAGCTCCCTATAATTTGGACACATGCGCCATGATCCATCCTTCTTGTGCACTAATACTACTGGAGTAGAGAAATACCTTTGACTCAGTTGAATTATACCAGCATCTAGCATTTCTGCAACCATATGTTCCATTTCACTCTTTTGGGCATAGGGATATCTGTACGGCCTGATGTTTGGAGGAACACTTCCTGGAATCAGATGAATAGCATGATCATGATCATGAATAGGTGGGAGACCTTTGGAAGTCTCAAATACCTTGGAATGATTGTTCGAGACTTTGGAGATCTGGAGAAATAGATGATTCCAATGTGGGACATATCTAGCGAACATATGTGCAATTAACCCCCTTGTTCCTTTAGAAGCTTTGTCATACTGTTAGAGCTGATTATCTTTCCCAGTTTCCCTGCAATACCCCTTAATTCAACTTCCTTTCCTTCCATAGAAAATTTCATGAAAAGGTCTTGAAAATTAAACGCTGTTGTACCCAAGGATTGTAGCCATTAGACTCCTAGTACAACATCAGACCTCCCATTGGAATGGAAAGCATTGGGCTAGTCAATACATATTCTCCCATCGATAGCTTGATATTATGGCACTTTCCAGAGCAGTTTATTGTTCCTCCATTTGCAACCATCACTTGAGACTCTGGTGCTGGATATAAGAAGCAATTCAATTCTTTTGATACCTTACAATCAATAAAATTGTGGGTACTTCTTGAATCAATCAACACTATTACCTTTTTCTTCTTGATTTTCCCTTCTATCTTGATGGTTTGAGTAGTGGTAATTCCAGCCAATGCATTACAAGATATGGTCGGATTCATTTATTCTTTATTTAGGCTTTGTTCCTGGAGTATATCCTCTTCTTTTGACCTTTCTTTCTCCTTTTCTTCTTTCTCTTCGCAATCTATGTAGAATAATTTCTCCTCAGCACACTTATGACCTTTAGTCTATTTGTTATCAAAACTGTAACAAAGCCCTTTTGCTCTTTTTTCTTCCAATTGTTGTGGTGTCAACCTTATAGGTTGTGGAATTATAGGGGTAACAACACTTCCATCTTTATAGTTGTGAGTGGTATGCTTCTTGGTTTCCATAATTTTGCTTTCCATTTTTCTTGCTAACCTGAATGCCTTCTCTAATGAATCAGGTTCCCAAAGGCGAACATCATGTTGGATATTATCCTTTAAATTCCCTATGAACACATCAATCCTATGCTCCTCCGGTATATTTTTTACCCTTATGTTCAATTTTTGGAACTCCTCAATGTGATCCATTATTGAACCCTTTTGTTTGAGACTTATCAATTGGCTAAAAAAGTGTTGCTTTTTGTATCCTCATAATTTGTTGTCAATTCTTCCATAAAAATTGCCCAAGTGATAATTTGTTTATGAGAGAAAAGCCATTGATACCATACAAACTAATTTGGTTCCAAATATAAAGTTGCAATATGTACCTTTTGTGTGTTTTTCACATTATTGAGATCGAAAAATTGCTCTCTCTGTAATATCCATGTTGCGGGATCCTTGCCATCAAACTTCCTCATATCGATTTTTGGAATATGGTGGGTCTTCAATCCCACATTAGAGTCTATGAAATCATGATTAACATTTCTTTTGTTCACATCATGAGTTTCCTTTACAACCTTTTCACCATTAGTAAGTATTTCTTGTAGAAAATTTGTCAAATCTTTCTTCAAATCTGCCATGTCTGTCTTCAAGTCTGTCTTCAAATCTGCCATGTCTCTCTTCAAATTTGTCTTCAAATATATCTTCAAATCATCCATATTAGCTTCCATTCCCTTTATCTTAGATTCCACACCATTTATCTTAGTTTCTGTTAGCTTTTGTGAGAATGACATTTGTTGCACTTGTTCCTGTAATTTTGATATATCATGTAGCATTTCTTCCTGTTCTTCATGAGTCATGCTAAATATTTTAGGTTGCTTACTAGGTGTTTGCATTTTCTTTCCTCGGGGAATCAGTTACTGATAATAATGCTCTACTATTCCCTTTGAATTCCTTTAAAATAAATTTTCAAACCAATCTTAAGCAAAAATTTAAAAGAATCTACACACATTTTTCACTTTGTAGGAGCTCGATATTGCCTCTGATGTATCTCTGTATTTTCAAATCATCTAGTTCTGGAATTGCAACCTGTAGTATTCCTCTATGTCCTCTTTCCAATGCCACTAGTCTGATCCAAATTGGATTCTCCAAGGAAGAGTTATGCAAAATCTCCCACAGTGACTTGATTATAGACTAGTTCAGTAGAGCAAACTTGTATGACGTGCCACGAGTCACTGTTTCAACCTTTGGCTTTGAAAAATATAAACAAGAAACTAAAGTCTATCCTATTTCGATACCTTCTTACTAAATTTCAAGCCGATGCCGAGAGAGAAAGTTATGACGATTTTCCCTAGGTCACCTGTTTGGAATGTAATTTAAGAGTTTGCAAAAATACCAACTTCCTCAGATCATATCTCTGCAAATATAGCATGAAAAGCTCTGAAATTTGGACTCACGATTTACCGTGATTTCTTCTCAAATGGGATTTTGTTTTAGCTTCTGAAATGTTGCAGAACAAAAGTTATAGTGAAAATTCCACGATGACCTGTTTGGAGCCGCAAAACCCTAGAATCCAAAGCTCTGATACCAAATGTTATGAAACCAACTCAAGAAAAGATAGAAAAGATAGATCAATGCCTTAGAATTCAGCCTCTTCGAGGGGGAAACCTCCTTTACATTACATGAATGAACAATTCTTGGATGATTCAAATGACAAAACCTCCTTTCTATATAGGAGTCTAAGGAGTCACAATATAACCCAGTCAACCTAACAATAATAATATAAAGCCACAAAAATAACAATAGAGGGATTCAATGGGGCACAGTAATAATAATATGGGGATAATAGGGGCAAAAAAATATTAATAAGGGATGCAACTACAATATTAATGGGGTAATCACTAGTATTATAGGGACCCAACACTCGCATCACATGTTTTCCCTAGTTGGTCAATTACTTGGGTAATTTGGGAGGAGGGTGTTACATAAGCCCTGATTGAAGCCAAGCAAGAAGATAAGTCATGAGACTCATTAAGGATACATCCATAAGCAAAACTCATTTAAATAATTATCAAAATATGCACAATTTTTTTTTATAATAATCAAACAATAGTTCCATGAATACAATAATCAACGTCTGCACCACAGTTCATATTAACATGAGAAACTAGTATATGAAAAGAATCACTTGAATCTGAAAGCTCTATGAATGAACTCACAACTTGCATTTCTTCAGAATATCTAGCAGTCATTTTTGTAAACTAAACCAAAACCTATTAGAAGTAAACCATGCAACAAATCTACTTAGTAAATATTCCTTAGGTGCAATGATTAGTTATGAAACCAACTTTCTCCTTCACATCCAAATGTAAATATCACCTCCCTATATTCAACGTCAAACTTGGACATATCAATACATAGAATCAAAATTTGGGCCTCCTCCTCATGGATTTTCTTTGTTTCGTTAGAAAAGGGTCCAACAAAAACAACTTCTATTGTCTAACTTGGACTTTTAAAGAAGCTATCGCCATGAAAAGGAACAAGTTACATTCCTTAACATAAAATTACAACCAAATTGTTTGAGATTTACATGTATTAACAATTAGGGAACAATTCCTTTTAACAATTAGATATTAAAACTCCCCTAATTTATGTTCCATATTTATTCTTAATACACAAGTGAAAAAGTGGAAATCAACTCAAAATGGAGTACTACATTTCAACAACTATAAAGTTTCTGACCATAAACGACAAAGACATGTGTGTCAGCCTTTAGCTCATTTAATTCACATGGTTGAAAACCATTAGACTTCTTAAAAAATATAGTATCTGGATCCTTGGAAATTTACTAAGTCAACTTTTGATTACTGATGCAAAAGAATCACAAAATTTCAAATTACAAGAAATACCAGAAATCAAAATTGGAAATAACAAACAAAAAACAAGTTTTAAAATTATAATAGCCCACAATTGTGGAACATTACATCCAAAATGGTCCATTTATGTTCTACTTGGCTCTAGAAAATATGGAACCTATTGCATGTCCTTTGGGACCATTTCCTCACTAGTGGTCTTCAAAGAGGGTTCAATATGTGCAAAGCCATACCATTTTTGCAGTAGCAAAAAACATTTGCATGCCATTCAAACCTCCATGACTAAGTTCCTTAATACAAAAGAGTTTTGTGAAGGAACAAGGACATATGATTAGAATTTTATATTGAATGTTCATTGTCAAAAATGACTATAGAATATTCCTCCAAAACTCATCTAAATTGTTGATTAACAAAAGTTAATTAAAGAGATGATTTAATCCCACCAAAGTGGGCAGCAATTGGACATGGTATGTACACCTATCATTATAATAATCTATAATATTGTATACAAGTGTATGGTACAATAGTAGACCATACAATTTCATAACAAGATTGCAACCCATTAAGTGCATATCCACATAATCCTGACTAATTAAGGGGAGTTTTAATAACAAACAAGAAAAAAATCACTACATATTGGATCAATACATCCTTGTTTAAATGAGTGCATGAACATTTTTCATGATTCTATCCTTTTGCAAAGATGATGGTAAATATATCAAACTTGGAAATTTTTGAGAATATGTAATGAACCTTACAAAATTTCTTTGAATCTTTCTTTGGGTGGGCACACAATTGCACTTCTTTTTCAAAATTCTTCAACAAACATAAAGGCACATGATACTTGCTTAACCAATACTTGCATGTATCATCTAAGGCCTCCTCAACCTTTGTTCCATGTTTAACAATGTAGGTTGGAATGGATTTATATTTCCCAAAGTCTATCAAATACTTTGTTAGGCCATTTTATAAATCCTTGGTACAAATAACAATCTTCTTGAAGACAATATGCTTTGTCTCCTACCATTGTAAGTTGAGATAAATATTCTAAACTTAAAAGGTCATCCTATCTAATGCAAGCATCATGGTTCCTCATTTGTAAAGCATTTCAAGAATATAAGATCAATAGAAGTCTAATTTCTTAGAACATGAGAGAAATAATGAAATTGCAAATTGACTGAAGTGATGAACTCCTTACCATTTCAATAGTAGCTTTCCATGCATATTGTCTACTTGTAGGGATTTCTAAACCTTCATTGTAAAAAATACTAGTTATTCTTCTGAATCCACCTACAAATTTATAATATGTAAGGATTTAGAAATATAAGATAAAGTAAAACCAAAATGAACGAAGAAAATATTCTATAGTAGTTAACATTTGATTTTTTTCTTCTATCTTGATAGCTAAAAAGACACCCTTAACATTGGTGCCTTAGAAAATTCTCTCTATAAAATTCTTTACATGATAACCATAATTATTGCTGACAAAGAAAGAGAAACCCAACTCCTTGTGGCACTTTCATAATAGAGGTTGAGAGGTAGGGTCCTTCAATCTATCCAAAGAAGAGATCAAAATCAATATTCCATGGAAAATATTCACTATACAATGCTTATAACATGTTGTCATAACATAACAATGATAGAAACATTGCCATAAGCATTCCCACTTGAGGTGGTATCCCTGAATCATGTGATGACAAATCATAGAACTAAAAGAATCCAATTTATTTATGCCAACTTTACACCACCCCTTGATCCCAATTTCCTTTTCTAACTCTTCACTTGTAATTCAATCTTCAATGCCATCTATCAAAACTTGTCATGACTATATTGGTGAACTTGTATGTAGAAATGTAGGAAGCAATATTTCCATTAGTATGCCATAGAGGGGACATAAAGGTTTTGGAAATCCACAACACACAAACATAACCAAAATCTAATTGTCCCAGTTCCTGTGATCATGCTTTCTTATAATTCAATTACTCTTTATTTATTAATATTCTCATGTTTTTTCTGCCATGTTTATTGTTATTTCTCATTTGAGGTAGGAAACCTGAACTTGCATCATGCTATTTGGTTATTTGCAACAATGCCACCAACCATCAGATATTTCCTCCTACCTTATATGAAAAATTACCACAATCTGAAAAACTATTAAAGCAAAATAGAATGCATGACCATTTTCCATTTAAATTTTGAAATGGAATGAATGTTGTATTTAGGTACTAGCACTGGTGGATGAAATCTGAACTACAGAGCCCATCTAAGTAAGTCTCCTTTCAAGTTTTTTGTTAGAGGCCCATTCTTGTCTACTTAGTAATGTATTTATTGTTATAATAGATTGTGCAACTGAGAACCTTCATTACAACATCCAAGATAAGCCTTCTTTAAAAAAAAAAAAAGGTAACCCTAAAATCATCAAACTTTGGCCATCATAGGCTTCAAGAAACTCCTTAATATCTTTCACAAAAAATACAACCCTCATTCGTAAATATCCCTTGTTCTAGATGGTGCATTACAATGGCTCCAAAAGGAAACATCATGCCCATGCATGATGCTGAGATCCTAGAAAATATCAGGAGTATCATACCAAGACCAAATATCCCTAACATATTTGGTATGACTTTAATTCCTAACCTTGAATTTTCAAAATATCCTATTTACTGAAATATAGACCTTATTTACAAGAATATTTAGCATTTTCAACTCCATCCTCAAAACAAATTCTTTCTGCAATGTCAGCTACAGTGTCTTTCATTTTAGAAGCCATATCCATATGGATTGCGTCCAAACAAGATTTGGAGCTTCCATAATACTATCTTCATTGTTATCTAGGATAATAAGCATCTTCGTTAATGGTAGCGGTGCAACCCCTATCCAATTCATATGTTTAGCCCAATAAAATTGGTTTAGTATAAAAGGGAAAATTATCTCAAGTACTCCAACATGTAATGCTGCTATAGTTGTTCCACTGTCACAAAGATATATTGCTACAAAAATATTGGGGAACAACCAACTATATGGCATGGAACTAGAATCACAAAGAATCCTATTTATAAAGAGCTATACTCCATCCTTAATGAGGTCAGGATTTCTTTCACAGTAATTGGCAAATGCATCATGAATTTTTTTGGCACCCAAAAATTCTCCAGCAAAATATTTAATGGAAGCATCTAAAGGTGGATAACCATATGAGAAAAGGATAATTGGGTAGCTAGTTCCTTCCAAAACTTCCTTCATTAATAAAATCATATGTTCAATGTTTTCAACATATCCCATCCTCCAGATAGGACTTAGTCCTATGAAGATGGGTTTGCATATTGTTGTAGCAGCTACAACCACCCTCCAAAATTTTGCCTTAGCTTCATTTTGGGGCCTCCCTACCAACCTTTCACAATAGCATGCCTTGCTTCGTCAACTACACAAGCTTCAATGATTTTCTTGTAGAAAGGAAGCTTGTCTATTAGATCTTGATGCTTTCCCCTAACAAGTTGTTCCTCTGGACTTCTTCCAGCTGTAGGTTGAGCATCTCCCTCAAGAAATTGCACAATTCTAGAGGGAAACCAACCTTCCCTCTAGAAATTGCGCAATTCATTTTGGCAGCCAGCTTAGTTCCAGAATTGTGCGATTATGCTAGTCAATATTCATCCAGAAAATTGCACAATTCTTCCCATCAGGGCTACTCAACCTAGGAATTGCACAATCATGGGCAGTAGTCAGCTGCTCTACCCCAAAATTACGCAAATCTCTTGGGCCGCCAGCCCAACTCCCACCCAGAAATGCACATTTTCTCCCAGCAGTTGAGTGGCCTCTTGCATGTGAAGTTGGGTTGACCAGTTCCACCCAGGACCATGGAAACTTGACTTGCATGCATGGCTTTATTTTTCTCAAAATCAAAAAATGAAACATGCAAAAAGAATCCCTTTACGGGGAGTTATTTTCAGTAGCTGAAGGTTACATATAAATATTATTTTAGAATCTTTCCTCCAAGTGTCACTTTTTCCTAGATTTATGGCATGCACATCATGAGCCCAAACTTATTTACTTGATACATCAGAGCTCATTATTTCACATTGATCTTGGAGCTCTGACATCCCATAGCACATCCAGGGCTCTTCAACACATCTGATTCAACTATTCACGGGTAAGTGGTCTCAACTTGTCTTTTTCAACATTTCTGTTGCTTTTTGTGTTTTCACTTGTGTGAGTGTTGTTTTCTTGATTTCTTCAAATGCTTGTTTTCATTTACATGCATACTAGCTTGTACTAGCACCATTTCAGTTTTCGTTTCTATCTCACCGCTGTTGCATGCATGAAACTGTTTTTCACGAACGGTCGTCGATTTGGTGACCTGCTTCATACACATGCATGTTGCTCTATTTTTTGAATATTTAATTTAATGTTTGCATGCATGATCAATCAATTATGCTTACATTTAGAATCTCCATGCAATCACTTTCACATTTTCTTTCAATTGCCCGTTGGTGGGTCTAGGCAGCGTTGGCCTAGACTCTTCCTCACTAAGACAACATTGCGCAATCCTGAGAGGGAAGGCTCTTCCCTCCTCTCCAAAAATGTGCATTTCTTCCTAGTAGTTGTTCCCAAGGCCTGCTTTTCACAATCCTGAGGAATTGTGACTGCTAGCCCAGAAAATTACACAATGTAGTCACTGAGCCTACAAACACTTCTAGCTTAAATTGTGCATTGCACAATTCTAACAGTTAGTAGTTAGCCTGGATTTCACATTGCATAATTATAGTAGCTATTCAACCTCCCTAGATAGCCCATACTTCTTTTTGTGCAAGCCAATCTCCCAGCCTCCCAGAAGGAATTGCACAATCCTTGCCACTCTTTCCCTAGGTATGTGTTATGTCATTCCTCCAATTTTCTTTGGTTTTCACTGAAATATTTCTTGCCATGCATGTTGCTTTGTCTCCATATCTAGCAAGTTCTTGACCACCTCTTGATAGTTCATGATCAATAGCCTCTAAGAGAGCAGGATCAAAGGACACTAATGGAAGTGTAACTGGAGCAGCAGTTGAGTGAGTTTCCGCGAGTCTACTGATCTATGAAGATACCAAGATTATTCTAGACAAGGACATTAAGATTAAATGGAAAGAGGTCAACATAAAGATGAAATGACAAGAGGTCAATGATGCATTTACAAGCACATTTGGGGAAGACCTCAAAGACCACCAAATGTACGTGAACATTCACAAGTCCAGCTTGTACCAAATTGCATGCATATACCTTGTGTTCCCATGGATGGACATGATACACTAGATCATCTCACACATTGATCTCGAGATGATGACCTTGAGAAGTGTCAGTGAGACAAAGATTGTAACCTTTAGGGTAGAGGATTATGATGAGATATCTCAAATGTCACAACCTGTAACTATCATGGATACTACCTTCAGCTTACCCAACAACAATGCCAACTCTAGAGACATTTTGAAGAAATGGGTAAAAGAGTCAGCTAGATTCAGAATGAGACCCAACCAAATATACAAGACAAAGATATTGTAGAAGGAATACCAATAATTGGTCATATTTGAATGTCGACTGTATGGCTAAGAAAGCACAAAAGCCTTCCCAGAGAGTTGGGTGATCACACTGGACCAACTGGCTAGAGAAGGAAAACCATGTAACTGGTGCAACATGTTGGCTCATCAATTGAAGGAATAGGTAACGAGGGCTCGAAAGCTACCCAAAGGTATACAAGAAGAAATCTACATGTCCACCTATATCGTGGATTCAATTTGTGCCCAACATGATTTCCCGGGCTTGAAGTGGGCATGGTCACCGACAGAGACTATTATGAACACTTATTGTAAGTTGTTGTTTGAATACATCTTCAAAGCAGTTATCACATGGTTGTTTGATCATTTCATCAGCCTATTTTACATGATGATATTCAAACAGGATCCACCCTGCATGCTAAAGGCAGTAATGGAGGCACTGATAGACATACCTGATTAGTATGCCTCACCGTTTGGCACTTTCATACATATGTATAGTGGGGAGAAGCCTCTACATTTTCTACTAAATATTGCCTTGGACACACTCGTCATGCAGGAAGTAGCATATCACATCTCGGTAGGATTGTCAGCTAGACTGCACTAGAAGAAGAAGGCACCTTGGCCCGCTCTTCCCTTGTGTATTGGGTTATATGAGATCCGAAGTTTCAAGCATGCAGATGTCGAAGAAGACAAGATGAAGAAGTATCCATTCGACCTCCGAAGTTACAATCCATATGACCCACATTGTCTTGTGAAAGATCACTACACGAGAGTATAGTTCAACTGGATCCATGGGTCATTTCATTGAGCAGAGGAGGACTCATGGAGATATTGCTACAGTTTCTCTAGACCCAATGAACAGGTTGGCTTCGCAACGTGAAGCAACATCCTGGAGAGCACTAGAAGTAGCAACAATAGTAGAGGTGAACATACTAGTGCGCGATAAGGGAAAGAGAAAGATTGTTGATCACATGGAGAAAGAGCAAAGCTACAAGTTCTGAGAAGATCCACTTGTGGAGAAAGAAACTATGGCTATAGAGGCAAAGAGGCAACAATGCGATAAGCGAATTGCACAAAGCCAGAGAGATAAATGAAGAATGGATGAAACAGAGAAGGAGTTGCATGAGTTAAAGGAACAAGAGTTGTGTAAATAGGAGAGGGAAGCACAACAACAATAGGTCCAGCATGGGGTACAACATGTGAAAACATATGAAACAATTCTTGTACAGGTAGTGGACTCATCATAATAGTTATCATCAGGATGACAGGTGAACCATTGTAGGAGCAGGACTTCGCTTGTGAGATAAAGCAAGCACTTAAACAGTTGGATACATGTATGGAGCAACAAGAATTGGAACAAGACATCAACCTCATGCCTCATCACCAAGAGGTCAACTTACCTAGTTCACCACATCTAGAAGATGAGCAAGTCTCAAGAAAATAAGGAGGCACTGAGATCGTTGGAGATTAGCTAGAAGGAGAGATGTGAAACATATCACTCAACGAGTCTCAACATAGAGTTGTGCAGTCTCGCAGATTGTCGACTCCGGATGATAATACATCTCCTCTGCAAGTTGAGGAATGAGTGACATGTTTGACATGAAAAAACATCTAGATGCCTTGGATGATACTACCAGAGTGTATGCCAAAGCCACTCAAGCATTCACTTTTTGATAGCTCAAAATGATAAAATGGCTAAGGAACTACATACGACCAAGAAAGGAGGAGATTTGGTTATGGCCTCAACTCGAGCAGAACTAAAGAAGGAAATACTAGATGAAGTGTTTTCCATTGACATAGTAATGTAGGCATTGTATTCTAAGTTTGGTATCATGCACAAGGCAATAATCCATCTCAACAGATGGAAGCATCAATGTGTTAGAAAAGCACGTATCTTGGTGAACGTGCATGTAGTTGTTGATTACATGAAAATATGGACGAAGAGATAGAAGGGAGCCCTGCTTCACTTGCCTAAGATGGTGAAGCCCAAAGCAGTCAAGTTGAAGGCACGTATCCGAAGTCAAATCCGGATTTATGAAGAGCTCCCACAGCTCTTCAATAGTACATATGCTTCCCATGAACATGTATTTAAGAGTATGGATGTTGTGGTGCATGCACATGCGATCCCATCTATTGGGACTCTCACCCAGGTGAAGACAAAGGCACAAGTTTGACTAGATCTTGACTCGTACTTTGACAAATTGATGCACATTGCCACTAGCCCAGACTTTCCCATTAGTGTAGACATCATGCGCAAGTATGTTGCTAATCCAGCCGCATTGAAGATAATGATGTGCATGCTTTCAGAATAGTTGGACAAAGGAGCCCGAGTAGTGTACCCAGATGCTATGGAGGCAAGAGTTAGGTTCCAAAAAGATGTCACCTTGGAGCACACAGACACCATTGCGAACTACTAGTCTTGGCATCAGTACGCTACTGTTAACCACAATGAAGATGTCAAAGAGTTGGTCTTCCAACAGTTGTCCGAGTCATAGTGATGTCTAGCATGGCTTGCTCAAGCCATTTTGTCTCACATGGGTACATGTGCATTGTAATGTAACATCTTTTCAAGTGTAAGTTCAAGTGTCGATAGTTGGATGTAACAGTCATAGAGTATATGAAGAGTCATGAGGGTAGATGAACTGTCACAAAGGGAAATGTCAAGGGTCACCCAACCCTTTGCTATAAATAGTCCCTCATAACTCATTGTATGGGATTTTGGTCAGCCAAGCTTCCGATAAGACTATGTTGGAGAGATATTGGATAGTATTGTAATGAGAATTAGCTTCTACACTGCGTAGAGCTAGTATATCTCTTTAGAGGAGTGGGTGGTTGTGGTTGTAAATTTCCGTAGTCAGAACTAGCAGTTGGACATGGATGTATTGTATGACTGGAACTTACACTTCTTAATATAACAAGAGCCAACACATTTCATGCATATGTTTTATTGTATTTTATGCTATCTGGTTTACTCTAAATGGTATATGTATTTTTTTTCTTACACATGCATATATAGCTTTCTATATATGTATGTATGAATCTTTCTGAAATGTGCTAGTTGTTTAACCATCATTTTTTATTGCTAGCTAACTTTCATTTCACGTTGTGATGCATATTTTCTCGTGTGTTCCCTTCTTAACTCCATGCTATCACAAGTTTCCAAGGAGTGCATTCATCTCAACCCCCATGTTTTAGAACCTCTCATGCAGCTTCCTTGTCTCATTGCATATGTCACACCCTTGCTACCAACAAATTTATATTACTTGCCTTTGTGCAAAATCGCAGTCAAGGCATTACCATACGACACACTACTGGGACTCCTACACCAAACAGTCAGAGGTCTAGTTGGGACTTCTTATCGAGGAGATCCCCTGACATGTTGGTGGTTCTAGCACCATCAACATTTCTAGCGCTAGGAGGGCCAAATGACAAACTGTGTCCTCTCATCCTATTTTGAACCTTTTCATATCTATCATGGATTCTTGCACTCTTCTCCTCTACGATGTTTTTCGAATCACAAAGATGTCACCATCACAAGGGAGTGCTTTGATCTCTTGTCCACTTACATGTATGATGGTCAAGGAGAAGTGGCCAGGCCTTATTTCTTACATGACTTTCTTTCCATGCTTCATGGGGAAGATGGATTTTCTGACAAATAGGCTAGTTTTCTGCTTGCATACACACTTTTCAAATCTCCACATCGATGGTTGTGTAGCCTACCGGCTAATAGCATGCACTCACTTGAGCACTTCTCTGATCTCATTGAAGACACTTTCTATCATTTTGATCCAGACCATCTTGACCAAAAAATGTTACAACAACACAAGGCTCTACAGGAGTCGACTATGGATTTTTGGCAGTGCTTCCGTGATTTGCAGTTTCAAGCATTGAAGAGCTAGATGAATTTTTTCTATCTTTGACACTGATTCCAGTACTACATTAAGAAATCTACTCATCCCAAGAAGAAGTTTGAAATCAAGCCTCGCTAAGTATTCTTAAATGATGGAGCTATGTAATCACAAATGGATGTCGTCATTTTCACAAATGACTGCCTACCATCCCCTCATCAAATAGCTCCACCACTGCAGAGGGATGTGGATTATCATGCTTGCACATCTATTCAGCTGTCACATTATCCCAACATCACTTTGCTTAATTTTTGTGCATATTTGGTTATGATTCCATCAAGTTTTCACATGCATTTTGTTCCACAACCTCCATCTGCATACTCGACTAATCGTCCAGTTGATACTATCTTGTGTTCTTCCATTTTGGAATCTACACTTATTGTGAATGAGGAACAAGCCATTGACGGAGTTAGTGTTACACAATCAACATGCATTGTCATTCATGAAGAGTATGAGTGGGAGATTGATCATCAACACTCGGCGAAGGATGACTCCCTTCCATCCGAGCCTTCTCCATTCTTTCTTGACATCTTTGATGAACCTGCCATCCATGATTTTGCATGTGTATCTTCATCCACTGATGCACCCATTTTTTATCACTCACATGATACACCAGATGTCATTCCATCATCAGAAAATGGAGAGGATAAGTTACTCATCGAAAATCCACTTTATTTTTCATTTGCCTTTTCTGGAAATAGAGAGGATGAATTTGTCCAATTTTCATCTACCCCTCCGGTTGATTCATCAGATCATGAGGATGCCGATGAAATCATTGATTTTTTTGATCATGGCCATCGTGATCCATTTACTCCCATATTTGATCACGATCATGATTCTTTTGCAGTTGATTTTTGGAAGCCACCAGTTTATAATGACCTATCTAACGATAAAGTCAAGACTCCCAAGACTTTGAAGGCACTTAATCTTGAGATGATGGCTATGTTAGGCCCTCACTCTCTTGGGGTTAGTTTAACCTCTGATCAGGAAATTGTTCAATCACCTAAGGCTCCTTATCACTCATCTATATGCATTGAAGATCAATATCACACATAGATCATGCTCCCTCCACTCGAACTATATGATCTTATTGCTCATGCATTGGAGGAATATTACATTTCAAGAACGTGTGCATGATGCAAGTTGTCTTTATTTCTTTTGTTTTCTTGCATGTCACAGTCAAGAGTGTGCATATGCTTCAAAGCTACGTGTAGTGTCTCATAACACCATGATAATTCCACGGACTACTCATCATGCACTCGCACTCACTTATGTCTCATGGACACTTTTAAAGACAAAGTGTGTTTGTCTACATTGTTATATCTTTCTTGCTTGTTGGTCTACACAATTGGGTTGCTTGCAGACTAAGCCTTCACCAACATGGGTCAACCAATGCACCAGTGGCTACATTGCAAATATCACTTCACGTGATAAGACCATGGGGGCTTCACTAGGGGAGCAATATCATACCACGTGGGTCCATATTGGGGGATATATATTGAGGAAAAAATGACATACTATATTGGGGGTAAAGGGTTTTTATATTGGAAAATATATAAAATGGAACTTAAAATTAATGAAAAATATAAAGGGGTATAAAAAATGTTAATGAAAAAATGGATACCTACAATATCTAGTGAAAGTAGGGGTTTTTTAAATTGGGAAGTTGTATTGAGTTCATATTGGTAGGGGGTTAAATAATGTGATTTTTAGAGGGATTTTCCAATATGTAATCAAATTAAGGGTATTGTTTAATATGCCACAAATGCACATGATATGTCAGAGGTTCACTGAGTGAATCCCCTATGGATAAGACCCATGCACCATTAGCTTAGGAGTAGGAGTACTGTTTTCTTTCCATTTGTGCTTGCATGCTTGTTTGCTTACTTGTTTTGTTTGTTTGTTTGTCTTCTTTATTTTTTGCTTACTTATTTTTCTTTTTCTTTGCTTTGTTGTTTTTTTGCTTGTTTTGTTCGTAGGTTAGTTTTGCATAAAACCATGTGTGACTCTTGAGACAAGCTCGGTAAAATACAAGAGGCCTTGTACTACTATCATGACTTGGTTATTTGTCATCTTGACTCTGTATGATGAACTTGTTATCTTTTTTCCATGATATGTCGAAGGAAAATACGTATTGTTCGAAATTAACCTTGGTGAAAGCACAATGCTTGCGCACTAACTAGTGTCACCTACTCTAGTCGGTTGTTTTTGGGTTAACCCTTGTCAGCTCAGTCAAGTAGAATAAGGTGTGGGGGAAAACCTTAACAAGCATGTCACAGATATAATAAAATACTTCCCTAAAGGAACAAACTCTTCTACTCTCAATAAGTTGGGATCCCTCTTCTACTTATGAAATGAATTAGTGCTATGCACAGTAGTGAAAATGTAAAAAATGAAAAAAATGAAAAAATGAAAAATGAATAAGGCGAAAGAAGAGAAAGGATTCGTGTAGAGAGAGGTGATGCAAGTAACTCCTCTGGGTACTGACAAAGCTCGCTGGCAACAGAGTGATGTTTTTGTTCCTACGTGACTCCACTGGGGTACTGCCTAGGCCTTCTGGTAGCGGAGCAACACCAGAGATGAAACTAAGACTCTGACGACTACATTGCTTGTGCACCATTATACCCCTCAACCCCAATCGAAACAAATGTGTTGCCTTGTCTTGGAATTTGTATCAACTGACCAAGATTTTGAGATATTCTACATCTTAGTACCATGCTAGTGTGAAACCAAGATGAACTTAGAACTCAACAATACTTTTGGAGGTGTTAGACTTGTTTTTCATGAACAAGGTCCATTCAGAGAGTTAGAGTTCTACCAATGTGTCACCAAGTGTTGTAGTGGCTACAACCACCCTCCAAAATTTTTCCTTAGCTTAATTTTGGAGTCTCCCTACCAACCTTTCACAACGACATGTCTTGCTTCATCAAGTACACAAGCTTCAATGCTTTTATTACAGAAAGACAGATTTTCTACCAGAGCTTGATGCTTTCCCTTCACAGGATGTTCCTCGAACTTGGTCCAGCTGTAGGTTGAGTATACCCCTCAAGAAATTGCATAATTCTAGAGGGAAACTAGCCTTCTGGGCTATAGAATTATGCAATTTCACTAGCTAGGCTGCGTCCAAAAAATTGCGCAATTCTTCCCAACAGGACTGCACAACCCAAGAATTGTGTAATCATGGGCAGCAATCAGCTGCTCTGCCCAGAAATTGTACAAATCTCCTGGGCAGCCAACCCAACTCCCATCCATAAATGTGTATTTTCTCCCAATAGTTGAGCAACCTCTTACATGTGTAATTGGGTTGACTAGTTCCACCTGGGTCCAAGGAAACTTGACTTGCATGCATGGCTTGCTTTCTCCTAGAATAACAAAAGGCAACATGTAAAAAGCATCCCTTTTCACGGAGCTATTTTTAGCAACTAGAGGTTACATGCAAAGATTGTTATAGAATCTTTCTTCCAAGTGTCGCTTTTTCTTGGATCTGTCGCATGCACATCATGAGACCAAACTTATTTATTCGACACATCAGAGATCATTCTTTCACATTGATATTGGAGCTCTGGCATCCCACAGCACATCCAGGACTCTTCAACACATCTGGCTCACCTATTCACGGGTAAGTGGTCTCAACTTGTCCTTTTCAGCATTTCTATCGCTTTTTGTGTTTTCACTTGTGTGAGTATTGTTTGCTTGATTTATTCGAATGCTTTCTATCATTTACATGCATACTAGCTTGTACTAGCACCATTTCAATTTTCGTTGCTATCTCACTATTGTCGCATGCATGAAATTGTTTTGCACAAACAGTCGCTGATTCGGTGACCGGCTTCACCCACATGCATGTTTCTCTATTTTCTAGAATATTTCATTCGATGTTTGCATGCATGATCAATCACATTTTCTTACATTTAGGATCACCATTCAATCACTTTCACATTTTCTTCCAGTTTCCTGTCGGCGGGTTTAGGCAGCCTTAGTCAAACTCTACCTCACCAAGACAACATTGCGTAATTCTGAGAGGGAAGGCTCTACCTTCCTCTCTAGAAAAGTGCATTTCTTACCAACAATTTTTCCCCAGGCCTACTTTGTGCAAACTGGAAGGCCAGTGATTGCTGGCCTAGAAAATTGTGCAATGTAGTCATTGAGCCTACAATCATTGCCAGTTGAAATTGCACATTGCGCAATTCCAACAATCTACAGTTAGCTTGGATTGCAAATTGTGAAATTCCAGCAGCCAATCAGCCTCCCCAGAAAACCCAAACTACTTTTTGTGAAATTCTGGCATCGAGTCTCCTAAACTCCCACAATAAATTGCACAATCCTTGCCACTCTTTTCCCACGTATGGGTTATGTCATTCCTCCAATTTGCTTTGGTTTTCGCTGACAGATTTATTTCCATGCATGTCGCTTTATCTCTAGATCTAGCAAGTGCTCATCTGCCTCTTGATAGTTCAGGATCAATGGTCTCCAAGGGAGTAGGATCAAAGGAAACTGATGGAAGTGCAACTGGAGGAGTGGTTGAGCAAGTGTTCTTGAATTTACTGATCTATGAAGATACCAAGCTGATTCTAGACAAGGACATCAAGCTGAAATGGCAAGAGGTTAATGATGAATTTACAGGAACATTTGGGGAAGACCTTGAAGACCTCTAGGTGTGTGTGAACATTCACAAGTCCATCTTGTACCAGATTGCATGCAAATACCCTGTGCTCCCATGTGCGGACATGATACACTGGATCGTCTCACACACTGCAACCTTCAGGGCAAAGAATTATTATGAGATGTATCAGATGTTAGTGCCCATAACTATCATGGACAATCCCTTCAGCTTACCCATAAATAATGCCAACTATAGAGACATTATGAAGAACTGGGTAAAGGAGCCGGCTAGATTCAGGATGACACCCAACTAGATCTAGAAGACGAAGATACTATAGAAGGCATATCAATACTCGATCATATTTGCATGTCAATTGTATGGACAAGAAATCATGAAATCCTTCCCACAAAGTTAGGTGAACGCGCTGGACCAACAGGCTAAAGAATGAAAACCATGTAATTGGTCTGGTGTGTTGGCTCATCAGCTGAACGAATAGGTAACGAGGGCTCGACAACTGCCCAAAGGTATGCAAGAAGAAATCTACATGTCCGACTATATCTTGGATGCAATCTATGCCCGACAGGAATTCCCGAGCTTGAAGTGGGCATGGTCACTAGTGGAGACTGTTGTGAACACTTATTGTAAATTGTTGTCTGAATGAAGCTTTAGAGGAATTATCACATGATTGTTTGATCATTCTGTCACCCCAGTTTACAACATGATATTCGAATAGCATCCACCCTGCATGTCAAAGGCAGCAATGTAGGCACTAGTAGACATAGCTTATTGGTATGCCTCACCGTCCGATACCTTCATACATATGTACAACACAAAGAAGCCTCTGCATGTTCTACCAAATTTTTCCTTGGACATACTAATCATGCAGGAAGTAGCATATCACATCTTGGCAGGATTGACAACTAGACTGCACCAAAAGAAGAAGGCACCTTAGCCTGCTCTTCCACTACGCACTGGGTTATATGAGATCCAAATTTTCAATCACACAAATGTCGAAGCAGAGCAGATGAAGAAGTATACATTCGACCTCTGAAGTTACAATCGATATGACCCACATTGTCTTGTGAAATATCACTGCACAAGAGTACAATTCAACTAGATCCACAGGGAATTTCATTGGGCAAAGGAGGACTCATGGAGATATTGCTATAGTTTCTCTAGACCCAATGAATAGCTTGGATTCATTGTGGAGTGGTTAGTGAAGCAACGTGACGTAGCATCTCAGAGAGCACTAGAAGCAGCAACAAGAGTAGAGGTGAACATACAAGTGCGCGACAAGGGCAAGAGAAAGATTGTCAATCATGTGGAGGAAGAGAAAAGCTATGAGTTTTGAGAAAATCCACATGCAGAGAAGGTAGCTATGGCTATAGAGTAAAAGATGAAACAACGCGATAAGAGAATTGTGCAAAGCCAAAGACGGAAATGAAGAATGGAGGAAACAGAGAAGGATTTGCATGAGTTGAAGCAGAAAATCTGAAAGGAACAAAGGTTGTGCAAACAGGAGACGAAAGTGTAGTAACAACATGTGCAGTAGGGGGTACAACATGTGCAAATAGATGAAACAACGCCCGTATAGGTAGTGGAATCATTATAACAACTGGCATTAGGTAGACAGGGTGAACCATCACAGGAGTAGCACTTCGCTCATGAGATAGAGTAAGCACTTCAACAATTGGACACATATATGGAGCAATAGGAATTGGAACAAGACATCGACCACATGCCTCATCACCAAGAGGTCAACTTACCTACTTCACTGCATCCAGAAGATGAGCATGTCTTAAGCGACCAAGGAGGCACTGAGATCCTTGGAGATCAGCTAGAATGAGAGATGCACAACATCTCATTTGACGAGTCTCAACATAGAGTTGTTCAATCTCAGAAAGTGTCGAGTCCGGATTATCATATATCTCCTACACAATTTGAGGAATGAGTGATCATGTTTGACATGCGAAAACATCCAATAGCCTTAGCCTATGCTACCAGAGTGTATGAAAAAGCCACTAGCTCAAGCATTTTCTTTCTGATAGCTGAGAATGAGCAAATGGCTAAGGATATACAGACGACCAAGTAAGGAGGAGAGTTGGTTACAACATCCACCCAAGCAAATTTGAAGAAGGAAATACTAGATGAAGTGTTGTCCCTTGATAGAGTCATGTGGATGTTGTATTCCAAGTTTTGTACCATGCACAAGAAAGTCATCCATATCAACATATAGAAACAATAATGTGTTAGAGGAGAATGTATCTCGGAAAACATCCATGCTGTTGTTGATTACATGAAAACATGGATGATGAGATACAAGGGAGCTCTGCTTCACTTGCTAAGATGATGAAGCCTAAAGCGCTCGAGGTGAAGGCACGTATCTAGAATCATATTCAAAACTATGAAGAGCTCTCACATATCATCACTAGTATATAGGCTTCCCATGCATGTGTATTCAATAGTATGGGAGTTGTGGTGCACGCACATGCGATCCCATCTATTGGGATTCTCACCCAGGCGAAGACAAAGGGGCAGATCCAACCAGAGCTTGACTCATACTTTGACGAGTTGATGTGCATTGCCACTAGCCCAAAGTTTCCCATCAGTGCAGACATCATGCACAAGTATGTTGCTAGTATGACTGCATTGAAGACAATGATGCACATGCTTTTAGACAAGTTGGACAGAGGATAAAGAGCAGTGTACCCAGATTCTATGGAGGCAAGATTTAGGTTCCAGAAAGATGTCACCTTGGAGCACATAAACACCATCACAAACTACTGATGTTGGCATCAATATGCTATTTTCAACCACAATGAAGATGTTGAAGAGTTGGTCTTCCCACAGTTATTCGAGTCATAGTGATGTCTAGCATGGCTTGCTCAAGCCATTTTGTCTCACATGGGTACATGTGCATTGTAATGTAATGTCTTGTCAAGTGTAAGTTCAAGTGTCGATAGTTGGATGTAACATTCATAGAATAGATGAAGAGTCATGAGGGTATATGAACTTTCACAAAGGGGAATGTCAAGGGTCACCCCACCCTTTGCTATAAATAGTCCCTCATAACTCATTGTATGGGATTTTGGTCAGCCAAGCTTCTGATAAGACTATCTTGGAGAGAGCTTGGACAGTATTGTAACGAGCCAAGTTGGCTTCTCCACTGTGCAGAGCTAGTATATCACTTTGGAGGAGCAGGTGGTTGTGGCCGTAACGTTTTGCTGTTAGAACTAGCGGTTGGACATGGATGTATTATATGGCTGGAACTTACACTTTTTAATATAATAGGAGCCAACACGTTTCATGCATATGTTGTATTGTATTCTATGTTATCTGGTTTACTCTAAATGATATATGTATATGTTTTCTTACGCGTGCATGTATGACTTTCTATGTATGTATGTATGAATCTTTCTGAAATGTGTTGTTGTATTAACCATCACTTTGGATTGCTAGCTAACTTGCCTTCTAGGTTGTGATGCATCTTTTCTCGTGTGTTCCCTTCTTAACTCCGTGCTATCACAAATTTCCAAGGGGCACACTCATCTCAACCCTCATGTGTTAGAACCTCTCATGCACCTTCCTTGGCTCATTGCATATGTCACACCCTTGCTACCAACAAAGTTATCATACTTGCCTCTGTGCGAAATCATGGTCAAGGCATTGCCATATGACCCACTGCTGGGACTCCTAAACCAAAAAATCTGAGGTCTAATTGGGACTGCTTACTAGGGAAATCCCCTAACATGTTGGTGGGTACAACATCGTCAACACAGGTATTCATAAAATCCTCCACAATAAAACTACTTATGTTGGTTGGAGCATAAATATTTTGACACAATTTAAAGTGATCTATAGTTTCTTTCTTTAGATAAGTTAGATGAGATTTTTGAGCACCCATTTGTCTTGTGAATTCCTATGCATGAATGGAAACCAAAAGCCACAAACATGTACATTTTCTGGCCAGTAGCATCGGAATTCAACCACTTCCTTACTGAAACCACACTAGACATCAAAACTTACTAGAGTAACGGGGATTCATGCCAACCAAGTGAACCTCAGTCATAAGAAACATAGAAAAAATTATAAAGAACCTCAATGAAAAATGCATATAAAGAATTAATAGAAAACTAATAACTCGAGCCATCAAAGTCTAACTTATGCTGACAAGTATTAGTAAACATAAGAACAAAAGTATACACGTAGATATGGATTGTAACCCAATATATTAGGTTTTTGCAAACCACTCAATGACTCAATTCCTTCACCAAACACTCAATACAATACCAATATCTTTCAGGTAAAAAAATATTTTGAAACACCAACACATATAGAATGATATGCAGTGGGACAATTGTCACAACAAATTAAAGTACCATCCATCGCACAATGGAAACACTCATCACTATTCAAATTTTCTATAGATCTTCCTTTTTCATCTTTAGTGACCTAGATGCAAATTAATGTGCACTGTAATATTTTCTTATGCATAAAAGTCAACTATTCTAAAACAAATGCTAAGGTAACAAAATTAGAACCAGGAAAATACTTATTGCTGATAATAATAATTACAGAACTTTGAATTATTGTAATATCAGGTGAATGTAACAAGTCTAACATGTGTCCTAATTTCTTCTTTGCTTTGGTCTAGCACTTATGTATCTAGAAGGGGATGTCCTACAACCAATAATGATGTATTAAAAGTTCTCAACTTTCCTGTTTATATGGAAGCAACATATAGCTGCAATCTGTCAGTTAAATCCTTTAGGAGGCATATATATAATATATATATATTTATATAGAATAGATAGATGATAGAATAGAATAGATAGATATATATATACCCGTCAGGTATATATTCATATATATATATATTATATATATATTATATTATATATATATAATATTTATATAGACGATATAAGTAGCTATTAGGATATAGATCGCTAGAGAGGATAGAATAGAAAAAGATAACGAATAGATACGAGATATCCTAGAGGATCATAGAAAATGATATGATGTAAGAGGATTAGTTGGAAAAATCCTACATAACACATACAATTTAGGTAGTAAATTCTACTTGTATGCCCTATCCTCTCTTATATTCAAATAGACCAAAAAGAGGTATTGTATTACCATCATTATTTTCTAAGGAAGTGGTGGTTAAGATCCATTTGGATTAGGTGTGAAAGGTAAAATTGTAATCTCTACAAATTTTGTTGCTAACAATTTTACTCCATCAATGCTAGATTGTAGTACATACACAAAAAACTAGTCAACAACCATAGATATTTTGGAGAAAAAACAATAGAAAACCTTCAAAGAGAAACTAATGATTTACCTGACAATAAAATGGGTAGATTGCATCCATGAATTTTAATATCCATGACCATAAGTCCTCAAGCCACTTATCCAAGTTCCTATAATAGACAATCTAGATTCCAACAACATATAAATTAAATGTGGAAAATATCAATTCAAAACTTATAGTAAGAAGATAATAAAAAATCAAAGGAGAAAATCCATTGAAAAAGCAAAACTGCAAATGATAAAGAAGGAACTAGATCTCAATGCATGATTTCTCAAAAAGAAAGAAATATATGAAGAAAAATTCCAACTTTTCTTTTAAGAATTTAAAATTACAAGTCATTACCGAGGCGACAAACTCCACCTAGCTCAATACCCTATCTTTATTTTGTCTCAAAGGGTCATTGGCGTGGATATGGTGATAATTTCATGTGTGTTCCACACCCCTCATGAGCACTTAGGTAGGCCTCTAAACTTCCAAAAATGCACCTAAAATGTTACTAGATATGATTGAAACATCTTGGAAACATCGTTGAAAATACCATACGATGTTTCTACATTTGGACATCTTATATGATATATCGTACAACTACTTGAGTTTGGTGTTTCTTGGTGTTTTGAGCATTGGAACATGGCCAAACTACGTATTTCCAACAATAGAAAAAATCCAAGGTAGATGGTGACAAATGTTGTTGTAGCAAGCCTATTTTTGATAATAAGTTAAATTCTCCCCTCTCAATAAAATGCTTTCCTTTTACAACTTTACAGTGTTTGTAAATCAGTGATAGGAGCCAAAATACCTTCCTGGTCCCTCATTCTTGAGGGCTTGGATTTTGATAAGAGACTAATTGACTAAGGCATTCATAATTTCAAGTATCCTTTATGAAATTGACCTACTAACCTTAAACTTCTCTTCAAATAATTTCCATATCGTAAGGCTCCCATTAGATTTTTTTCACCAAATTCTATGGTCAAATGGTGAATTCCTCCTTGCCTCCATGCTGGGTTGTGTTATATTCTTTCCACACAGTTAACAGGGGGTTTGAGGGGCACCTGTAACCCCACTTTATGGGGTCCGGGGCAGCGCCCCGGAAAATTTTGGTTTTGGATCCTGAGTTAGGTTGGGCGGACCCACCTATGGTTTTGTGCATGATTTTCGCACATGTTTTTTGGATGCGATGGTTTTCGGTCCATGGTATTGGATCGATGGTTGTTTGGTCGATGGTATTGGATGTGATGGTTTTTCGGTCCATGGTATTGGATGCTTCGGCATGTATAAATATGTATTGTA
>APFE031506317.1:278032-312664 GCA_000404065.3 Pinus taeda | reverse complement strand
AAATCTGATTTCTGTAAGCAAGTTGGATGATGCAGGTGTAAAGACAATGTTCGAGAAGGATACCTACAAGATGGTTCGAGGAGCACTGGTAGTCATGCGGGGAGTTCGGATTGGAACTCTGTACAAGCTGCAAGGTAGCACTGTTGTTGACGGGTGCATAGTTCTATGGTTCCTGAAAATGGAGCAGAAAATCTAGTGGTCTCTGGAGAGAAGACCATGCTGTGGCATCAAAGGCTTGGACATATTGGAGAGAAGGGCCTTCGAATACTTCATGCTAAAGGTATGGTAGAAGGTATGAGTAATAGCTCTCTGGATTTTGATTTCTGTGAAAATTGTGTATATGGGAAGCAGAATCGGGTGAGTTTCCCCTCTGGTGGTAAGAGGACGAAACAAAAATTAGAGCTTGTGCACAGTGATGTGTTTGGAACTGTGAAAGTTCCATCACTGGGTAAGTCTGTGTACTATGTATCATTTATAGATGACTTCTCAAGGAATACATGGATATATTTCCTTAAGAAGAAATCTGAAGTCTTTGATAGGTTTAAAGAATTTAAGGCTCTGGTGGAAAATCAGACAGAGAAGGAGATAAAGGTGCTGAGGACAGATAATGGTGCAGAATTTTGCAGCAAGGAATTTGAAGAATTCTGTAAGAAGTGTGGTATAGCACGGCAGAAGACTACTCCATATACACCTCAGCAAAAAGGAGTCGCAGAAAGAATGAACAAGACGTTGATGGAAAGAGCAAGAAGCATGCTCAATGGTGCCGGGTTAGGACAGGAATTCTGGGCAGAGGCGGTGGATATTGCATGTTACTTGGTCAACAGGTCACCTTCATCCGCGTTGGATGATAAGACTCCACAAGAAGTATGGACTGGTAAGAAACCCTCTCTTTCACATCTGAAGGTATTTGGATGTGATGCATATGTACATGTTCCAAAGGAGAAACGAACCAAGTTGGATAGTAAATCTGAAAAGTGCATCTTTATTGGGTATAAGGATGGTTTAAAGGGTTATAAGCTTTGGAACCAGTAACAAGAAGGTTGTGTACAGTCGAGATGTGGTGTTCAGAGAGGTGAAAGATGTTATTAAACATGAAGTCCAACCAAAGGAACCTGTGAGGATAGAGTTTGAACTAAAGGAGGAAGAATCAGACTCTGTAGCAGAGGAGGAATCAGAAGATGAAGAGCCACAAACTCCGGCTGTGAGAAGATCAGTTCGAGAAAGAAGATAGCCAGAAAGGTATAGTCCATCTGCTTTCTGTTCAAACTTTGCTTTGTCTGTTACTGATGATGATCCCAGAACTGTGGAGGAAGCAGTGGATTCAGAGGATGGAAAACTCTAGAAAGAGGCCATGGTTGATGAAATCACATCTTTGCACAAATGAGGCTTGGGATCTGGTGGAGTTGTCGGCTGGAAGGAAACCCATTGGCAGAAAATGGTGTTCAAGAAGAAGACAAATGCAGAAGGGAAGGTGGAGAAATACAAAGCTCGTGGTAGAAAAAGGTTATTCCCAGGTGCCGGGAATTGATTTTGGTGATATTTTTTCTCCTATTGCCAAGGTAACTTCTATTAGATTACTTTTATCGGTTGATGCTGCTTTTGATTGAGGTAGAACAGATGGATGAAGACAAAATTTCTTCATGGGGATTTGGAAGAGGAAATCTACATGAAGCAACCTGAAGGCTTTGCGGTGAAGGGTAAGGAAGAACTAGTATGCAAGTTAAAGAAGTCTCTGTATGGGTTAAAACAGTCACCAAGGATGTGGTATCAGAAATTTGATACATTTATACGGGGACTTGGCTTCACCAGAAGCAAAGCAGATCAATGTGTGCATTTTAAATTAATTGCTAACCGTGTTATTTATCTGGTCTTGTATGTGGATGATATGTTGCTGGTTAGAAATGACAGAGAAATTATCCAGGATTTGAAGACCCAATTGTCCTCCAAATTTGACATGAAAGATCTCGGTGCTGCAAACTATATTTTGGGCATGGAAATTAAAAGAGATCGAGCAAAGAGGAAGCTCTGGTTAAACCAGAGGAAGTATGTCGAAGCAATACTGCAGAGGTTTAATATGCAGGATAGTAACCGGTGAAGGTTCCTATTCCTGTAGGTGTGAGGTTATCTGCTGAACAGTGTCCAAGACACAAGAAGAGGAAGAGGACATGTCCCGTGTTCCATATGCAAGTGCAGTCGGTAGCTTGGTGTATGCAATGGTATGCACTAGACCAGACATTGCACATGCAGTGGGAGTATTGAGCAGATTTATGTCAAAACCAGGGAAGGAGCACTGGACAGCAGTGAAGCGGGTTTTTAGGTATTTGCGTGGCACTAGTGATTATGGTTTGTGCTACCAAGGAAGACCGGGATTGGACAGAGTGTTGGATATTTGTGGCTTTGTTGATGCAGACTGGGTTGGATATCTGGATCAGAGAAGATCTACAGGTGGGTATGTGTTTAACCTATTTGGAGGCGCAGTCAGTTGGATGAGTAAGAAACAATCTGTAGTGGCACTATCAACTACAGAGGCAGAATACATGGAAGCCACTCATGCAAGAAAGGAAGCCGTTTGGTTGCAGAGATTGTGTTCAAGTATGGGGTTAGTACAGGGAGCTATAAGGATAGACTGTGACAGCCAAAGTGCAATCTTCTTGGCAAAGAACCCTGCTTATCATTCAAAGACAAAGCACATTGATGTTCAGTATCACTTTGTGAGGGATATGATAGATGACAAAAAGGTGTTGCTGGTAAAGGTGGACACTTTGAAGAATACTGCAGATGCATTGACAAAATCTGTTAGCTCTTAGAAGTTCTCTTGGTGTATAGAAACAATGGGTGTTTCAGGGCTGGAAAAATGACTAAGCTCTCCTGTGGCCCCCTGTGGAAAGAAAACAACAAGTGGGAGATTGTTGGGTTGTGTTATATTCTTTTCACATAGTTAACAGGGGGTTTGAGGGGTACCCGTAACCCCACTTTATGGGGTCAAATTTTGGTTTTGGATCCTGTGTTAGGTTGGGCGGACCCACCTATGGTTTTGTGCATGATTTTCTCATATATTTTTTGGACACGATGGTTTTCGGTCCATGGTATTGGATCGATGGTTTTTTGGTCCATGGTATTGGACGTGATGGTTTTTCGGTCCATGGTATTGGATGCTTCGACATGTATAAATATGTATTGTAACATTGAAAGGAACATAATGAAAAATCAAGTTGATAGTCTCGGTTTTGAGATCCAGTGGGAAATCTCTGTGTATATGTGTTTTATGTGTTATTCTCTCACATTTTTATTTTTCCTGTGATTTAGAGTTCGTATGCAGGTAATTTCTGTACGGGGTTAAAACCTACACTCCATTTCCTAGAAAATCACCCTCATGGGTCAAACTTCCTTTAGTTGTTAAGTTTTGCACAACATGGCACTTGATAGCTAGTCAAAATAGAAGTTTTTCCTCGTTTGAAAGAAAACCAAATATGCTATGTTTAATGAAGCACAAACTACTAAGAATTTCTCCTAGTATGATAAATTTCTATTTCACATTGATCTATATAGGAAGATAATTGTGCAGGTGAAGAAAGTAGAGTTGGATATGATACACTTTTGTGAATGCTTGAATTATTGGGGAATTCCCTTACACCATGAGAAAATAGTTTCTTGTCAACTCTCTAGCACATTCAACTTATCCTAGAAAGGCTATACAAGAACAAAAATAGTGTTTGTACAACTAGCCTCCACCATGCCAGAGCGATAAATATCCACATCTTCCTTATGAAATTTCTAAGACAAAGAAACCTTTAGAAGAATCTAAGCAAGGAAATGAAATACCAAAGGAAAATTAATAATTATGGCATGCATAAAAATACTTTTACTATTTTACCAAAAATTGGGAGTAATATGTTAAACCCCATCTGGAAGTGTTTTTTCAAAAAGTAGTGAAAAAGATATATACATTAAAAAATTAGTAAAAAAATGATTTTCATGATTTAAAGGATTCTGAAATGGAAATGAATACACATCCAAGTCCACTTCCATTCAAGAAGAGTTTAAAAAATATAATTGTGTTTTCATCCCTCACAATTAAACACATAATTGTTGAGTTGAGATTATAAATTATTGATATAGAAAAGGAGAAACAATGCATATCTGCATATCTTCATTCAATAAAAGTTTAATTTAAAAAGTATATCAAATCTTAAAAATGAACTTACTATTATGTATATGAAACACATATGAAACAAAAGGGAGAAAATTTTATGCAACAAGTATATGCACTCTAATGAACTGCTAAACTACTAAGAATGTCTGCTTGAATCCTTTATAGCAACTAGAATAAGGTCTTACTGAATTACTGAAATATTGTTGCTTATCCTATTTTACAAACTCAAAGGGAATAATATGTTACTTCTCACAAGAATCAAGCAACTACTAACAACTTCTTGACATATTTGTCCAAACATGACACCAATATGTTAGTAAATATTCCTAGAGGGGATACATCTGATTACTACAATATAATTTCTTACTCGAAAAATTCAATGTCAAATAAGTTTCTATCAAAAAGTAGTGAGCTATCCATAGCAAGGACAATGTATAAATGATATATCCAACTAACACAGCTTGCAAAATACCTGAAAACTGAATGGAGGCATAGTTGGTGCATATTGTTCTACTAGATTTCCATTTTTTTACTAGAAATTTAGCTAACTTCCAATTTATGTTATTGTGAAAAGTCCCACCTTTGCTTGAATTCAAGAAATTATAGATAGGAGCTGAATTACTGCCATTAACTTAGATGTACATCACAGAGTCAACACTTAACACTGAGGATCTAATTAAGCAACTGAATAAATTGGTTACTTTAAAATGAATCATTTAGCACAAAGAAAGGAACCTCAAGAGGTATATAACATATTAAATATATACAAACCTTCTCAAATATAGGAAACTCCACATCAAAGTGAGTACATACCTTTTCTGCAGTCTCTACATTATCACCTGGTTCCTTTGCACCAAATTGGTTTCATGGGAAGACCAATATTTTGAATCTTGAAAATAGTTTCCCAAACTACTTTAGATATTAGGAAACTTCAGAATTAGCTATAAAACAAAATCTGGTTTTGAAAAAGTGGTTTGTTGAAGTTATTGGTATTTTTTGAACCCACTTAAAATGGTGTTGACACACATGCTAAGTAGATACCATTGAACTCCTTAAACTGTTGAACATTGGTTAAAAATATCTTAAATGATAGAGATAACAAGTTACTACACTAAGTATATGAATACTATCGATTACACATAATGATCACAAATCAAGACAGTAATAGATTGTGCTAAAGGAAAATAAATTCAGAACATTGAAATATATAAATTTCATATAAGTAGGTCTGTAATAAAAATTTATTATTCAAATTATGGGTTGGGTAATAATATAAAATAACTAGCTAATAATGTAGACTCTCTAATAAAATATAGTTAATGTACATAAAGGAGATTGTATTAGCTTATGGCTAAAAATCCATAAAATTAATATTATAGCCTATTTTAATGGCACTCCGGTATCCTTATTAAGAATCAAGGAGCTTATATATATACAAGTGTTGTTTCCTTACAATACAATAAGAAATATTTTTCATCATTCATGTTAGCTAGCAAAGGGGAATAACTCATTAAAAACCAAGTTAGAAAACAAAGGGAACTAAAATGCGAGGTATGTAAACCAAGATGAAGCCACTCTCAATGTCTAAAAAAGAAGCTACTTCAAGGGATATAATGCTCAAAGAAACCCCATATGAAAACTAGGCACAAATTCCTACAACCTACTTTTCCAAAGGCGTTGTATTTTATACTGATGTGATTGAGATTTCAAGCCAATAAAATACTTCAAGGAATTCAATGCTCAAATAAGATGCATACAAAAACTGTGACAAAAATTGTGCAACCTATTTTTCTTAGGAGTTCGTATTTTAGATTGATGGGTCTACATTGGAACATTGAAGCCAGGAATATATACAAAATTCTACATGGAACGGACCTTACATATCTATAGAATATTATTTTGTGACCATATTAAAGGTAATTCATTCATATCAACCCTTCAAAGAGAGTGTCTTATATGAAGTATGGGATACACCCCCAAACAAGGCCAGGGAGTGTCTTGTATCAGGTGGAACAATAAGTTTATATTGTGTAGTTTCCTCTTAAATCTCTACAAGGGAGGTGGGGGAATTATGGGGCAATTATGTAGGCTATTTTCTCAGTAACTCTCCAAAACATTGGTTCACCAATAAACACATTTATGACAATATTTTACCCAACATTCAATATTTATATGGACTTTTCTTTTCTTAGAAGTACATTGATAATTGTATTATTGCAAGGAAAGAAACTCTCTTCTCTCCATACACCATTTACAACCATCTTTGCATCAACATCACCTTTCACATACCTACCCATACAAGTTGGGCCAGAGCATGAGATCTATATCCTACATGATATTTACCATATTCATGAAAATTATTTTGATCTTGACTTGGTAAAGTTTAGGACTCAAATATAACTCCATTATTTTTAGAAATTCATGTTTTGTTCTCACCATTTACAAGAGGTCCACACCATCAATTATGATTCATGAATTCAAAAGGAGAAGGTTTAACTTATTTTCTCAAAACCATAGGATCTATGTACTTAAATTGTAAACAGGGTTACTTATTAAGATTGAATAGGCACTAAGATGAATGCATGACATACCATTTTTTTATCTTTGGACCCCTTACTGATCAATTAAAATACTTTTTGTAGAATTAAAAAGACCTAAGTGAAACAAACCCAAAATAAAACTCCAAACAAAATACTTCAATAACTTTTTTCTAAAAACACTAAATAACCACACAATCATGTTTGTTTCAATTTTTGACCTCCATCGAAGAACTTAAATAAATATTTGAGAAGTGCCTATTGAGATAAAGAATTCCTTTACTGAAATTGGATAGGCTAGGAAGTAAAATCCAATAACCTACCCGAAATAGATGGCCCTTTATGCACCAAGCTACATATAATTTTCATGATATACATCCTAAATGGCTTAATCTAAACATGTGGATTTCCAATTCCCCCTCCAATATTCCCTAGAAAGATCATGTCAGCATGAAAAATATAAATGGGCTGAATTTGTGTTAATAGAAACAAACCATGTCAACATGCAATATCTAGATGGACTAAATCTATGTGAACCCAACCTCTATCAAGCACCTTATTTTGTCAGCTAATACGTAGTGGATTTGAACCAATGACCTTTTCACAAGGAGTGCCTTAACATTTCACCCATTCACCGTTAATTCAATGTGTTATGTTCCTCATCAGGTACATATTATGCACATAGAATTGATCATCTACTAATGTAAATTCAAGACAAGAGTGGTATATTTGGAAATAAAATGAGAAATTGGTCTCCTAGTCAAGGTTCTTGTAATATATAACTACATGAACCATGACAACGCATTTGTTTAAAATTATGCATAGTTTTAAATAAAATTAAATCACAACTAACATAAGGATCAGATTACCCAGGAAATATGAAAAGAAAAGGGATATCACTCTGACTTCCCTGATATAAGATGCATATTATTGTAAACACCCAGAAATAATAAGACAACTAAAACAAAGAGTAATTTGAATATGGTCATGGCTAACAAATCTAATATATGTTTGAATAATACCTTTCTCCTTGTATTTTTCATACAAATCATTCATATCTTTATAGTAAGAGGTAGTCAACTCATTGCAGACACAAAAAATAATAGAAATCCCAATTAGTCAAGTTTATAAATGAGAATAAGTTCACTAACAAAGAAAATAGCCATACATGATCCATGAAGTCAAAAAGATAGTTTTGTTCCTTATTTTTTTTATTTTTTCAAAATAAATCATATAACATGGCCAATTTAAGAAAAATACAGACCCAAAAAGTCTAAAAATACTTTGTTTTTTCCATTGATGGCATAAATTGTATCAATCATGAGATCATTAGTCCTTCAAGCATATGAAAACTTGTTTGAAACATAATTGAAGTTGAAAATTGCATTGGTGAATGAGTCGCTTAAGAATTTTAGATGATATGCTTGAAAGAGGGGAGTTTTAATGCTTTGGTTCCTAGTTTTGATCATATTCTTGAAATAAGAGATTTTTGATGGGCTAGGTCTATATGCTTTCGCCAATAATTTATGCACTAACAACTTAGTTGTTCTGTAGTGGAACTAAGAAGTTATTATACCTACCAAAAGGCATGAGGATTCCTTATAATATAATACCTAGGGCCTAATGACAAGTTTTTTCATTTGAAAATTACTCTTTCATCCCCAATAGTAGTGCTTCCATCAACTGTGAGCATATTACCACTAAAGGCCAATGAAATCCTATTCTAAGATTACTCCACGAGGAAATGAAGTTCCTCTTGATGAAATACTTGTGGATATATCTGTTGATGAGCATTTTCATTTTCTTGACAAGATCAAAAGGTGCACATAGTCAAGTGTTTGTTAATGGAACTGGAAATCTCCATAAGGCCATTATAAAATATTAGGTCAAGAAATTCTAGAAGCTTAATTGATGGCATTGTTTGATTATTCAAAGCCTGAGAAAAGTATTATCCCTATTTTTATTAAGGAAGAGATATATTTTACTATTATTGTTTCTAGTGGCCCCTAGTTGTGTGTGAACATCATGGTTGTTTTGTCCCCTTAGGTTGATGATTTCTTTTCCAAGCAATTTTTCCAACTCTATTGCTTAGTGTGGATTGACTTCCTAGACATTTCTATCCAATTTTGAGACAGACTATACTCTAGTGCCCAATTAGGGTTTATGTGACATGAACCAACCCATTTCATATCTTAATACTTTGGGAAGAGTATATCTCAAAGGTAACCTATAAAAATAATTGAAGGAATTTTCCTATATTAGATTCAGGGATGTGCTTACCCTGCCTTTGAGGTATGTAAACCTCCTGAACACATGTTTTATATGAAAGATTCCTAATCATATTAATTTTCTCCATTCCTTCAATTTTTAAACTTAAGAACATGTAACTGATGACAAAATAGGTTGAGCACATTATCAATAGTGAAATAAAGATATGAAAGCATGGAAATATTTACCAATAAGGATTTATTCATTAAAGAATGATATTACTACATTGGTAGTAGATGGGGAATGCATCCACCATTGTCTTATTTGTCATTTCCTCTAGAAAAATCAATTGTAACATCTATTGCGTTGTCTCCTATTAACATGCAACCATAATCCATTTACGGGGAAGCTTCATATCATAAAATAAATAAATAAGAGGTGGAGGGAAAGGAAAGTTGACACACTAGCATATACCTACCCAAGAAGCTTGACAGGAGTTCCAAATAGAGGAGACATTAGATGCGAGATTGAGAGTTCATTCATACCCATAATTCTTCTGAGCCACCATGATCCATTTCTTCTCCTCACCCAAACTATGGTTTTGATGTTGTAATCACCTATTCCTTCCCCATCTACCCCATCCCCTCCCTTAAATCCTTTTGATCCCCCCTTTTACTAAACCCTAAAATAATCGATATCAATTAATTGACAAAAAATCTCAAAGATCAAAAAGAAAAAATTCCCCTAGACCACCTTGTTTCAATCCTCTCATGGTATCTACTCGCTTAGGTTGCTACTAACCTCCACTGAAAGTCAGTAAAAACCTGTAAAATATCCATATAATCCAAGCATCCATAGCAGTAATACCACATGCCAAATTGTGTACTTTATGAAGAAGGAATTGGTTCGAATATCATCCCCTAAATTATAAATGTCCAAGCTTGTGGAATTCCATCCAATCTGTAAATTATTTTTGTTATTCTTCCTATTACATATCTACCTATCTATTTCAATTGTAGCAACTACATTGGCGCCATAGTGTATAAATCATTTTTGGAGTGAAAAAAATCGAAGTTTAGTTTTCATTACAAAATTCTATAATTGTAGCAAATGCATTGGCACCATAGTGTATAAATCAAATTTTTGGAATAAAAAAAATTAGAAGTTTGGTTTTGATTATGAAACTCCATTAATAAAGTAATTCAAGCTTAAGATGTAAATTTTATAATTAAAAATAGTGGAAACCTAAATTTTATTATTAAAAGTGGGAACAATTTTATTAAAAATAGGGAAAAAAATGAGGAAATGGTTTTAGAGATCAACATGAAGAATGGATAAAATCTCTTGTCTCAAGATTGGACTTCATACACATTAACCCAAGATCAATAAATTTACTTGAACAAATAAAAGAGTCAAGTGAGGTTTCAATGTAGAATGTTTGGATTGCTTTTTGGTCCAACCCTCACTCATGAATGATCAAGGGAAAGTATCGTCTTATACCATCCCCTCTTCCCTCTTATATCACAAACCCATTGGCCTAATCTTAAATCTAAATCAAAATCCAAGACTCCTCCCATTTAGATGTAATCCCTTCTAGTTCTCAAAGAAGCTAGAGGACTTGATCATATTTGAAAAGAATTAGTTGTCTCACTCTTCTTTGTTTAGGATCAAACGCAAGAGCATGTAAACTTTACCTTAAATAGCTAGCATAAGAAACATTTTGTGCCAAAATAATATATAGAGGGGAAAAGGTTTTAGTGGAAATATATGGTTACAATGAAAAATAAAAAGTACCCCTCTTCATGGCAATACAAGACTTGGAAATGAACCAAGTTATCCTCACAAATAAAAAATAAGAATAATATTGGCACCTCAAATCCATGAGTGTATGTATAAGAACAATAAATGATAATAATAAATTATTTGCAAGAATGAATAATAATAGTGTGTGTTCAAACTAGATAAATAATTTGATATCCAAGTTAGAAACTAGTATCCTAATTTCAATCTATATGACCCTAATAATAAAAATGTAGATATGCATGAAATGTTAAATCTTTAAATAAAGGAAATTTGACCTCTATTTACTAACCAACATTTTCCTTGAAGATACTATTCATATTGTATTTGACCCGGTTGTAAACCCACTGCCATTTCGAATAAACTATCAACCTTTGAATTTAATTCTCTGTGAATGTGATCAATGTTGGGTGTGTGTTATATTCTTTCCACAACTAGTCGTGCGCATGGGGGGGGGGTACAGCCCCCCCATCGAGGGGTTTCAAGGGGGCAGTAGCCCCACTACACGGGGTTTGGGGCAACGTCCTGGGAATTTTGTTTGGACCCTATATTAGGTGGGAAAACCTACCTATGGTTTTGTGCATGGGTTGTTCACATGGTTTTGGGCATGATGGTTTTCTAACAATGGTATTTTGTAGATCCGATCAAGGGAACTATGGTTATCTTCTAATCTAGAGTTAACCGGGTGTGGTTTATGAATTCTTCGACATGCATATATATATGTATTGTAACATTGAAAGGAACATAATGAAAAATCGATCTGGTAGTCCTGGTTTTAGGATCCAGGAGAAATATCTATGTATTTGTTTTATATTCTCATCATTGTTTCTTTTCTGTTTTTAGAATTCATCTGCAAGTAATTTATGTACAAGGTTAAAACCTACAATCAGAGGAAATAACTTTGAAAATTATAATCAAATCCATAGCTCTAAGCATCCATCGATCCAATAAAGAAGGGTTTAAGGAAGCATAACCTTTCGGTGAACCTATAATAGCCTTTGAATCCCCTGTCACTTGTAAGTTTAGATTTTTGAAGCAACACAATTAAAATGTATAACATAAACAACTCATTTTTATTATTCTAGTACTTGTTAAGTAGTCATATCTTTGTTTCTAGACTAAATTAGTCATTCACGTTAGTCAATTTTAGTTGTATTATTTATTATCTAGTCATATATTTTAACCTCTCACTAAATTAGTCATTTTTCATTGGATTACTTAAGATTGCTAATTTTTGGAGGTATTTCACTTGGAAAAGATGATGTGACTAACTTTTTTAGTCGCTTAGTCACTAATTTTTCATTTTCTACCAATGTTCTAAATTCAATATGATTAAATTTGATTTGGTAGGATTAAATTTAATTTGGTCTTATTCATTTTGCAACCCGAATATTTGTGAAATAAAGGCTAAAAATTTAGTAGGGATGTATCCTTATGAATAAAATATAATCTACTTATATAGCAATAATTAATTTAAATCTTTTCCTAGCCTTTTCCTTGTATAATTAATCCAAATATTTTTTAGGCACACTATTTAAGGGGATTAAAATCAACATAATAAATACCACATTAAATTGAACTAAGATTAAGGTGCATAGACAAATCAAATGCATATTCAAGATTATAATGTTTTTAAACTTTATAGCATTGTAAGTTGTTTGAAAAAGCTAAATTTTATTTTTATTTTAAGAAAACATAGATATAAAGGACATAAACACTATTGTGACACTCGCTAAAATATACTAATAGCCAGGATATTATAGATATGAGTTCATTATTGACTTCTATTACTTCATATTTTAATTTTCAAGTTCATCATGTAAAGTTTTGTGTAATAGTTTCAATTTTCCAAAATTAAATGAAACATTTAGTTTTATTTTCTTGAATTTCTATTGGCTATGGAGTTTGACGTCTTATTTTCATGATGGTGGTAGATTTCTTAGGATTAGGAATAATCAAATCTTTGTATATCTCTCTATCAAAAGGGTGCAAACATATATTATACTATTCTTTATTTGATTGGATTTTGATACAAATTATAGTGCAAATTCACAATTGTTGGATACCTAATCTAAGTAATACATCATCTCAACATTGAAAAACACATATTGCAATGGCGTGAACAAAGAACATTGTACAGTTATGTTTTTTGGAAAGGTGTGGAGGAATTTATTTCACAGCTGGATATAGAGGATACATGTTTTTCTTATTTTATTCTGAAAATTCATATCAAGGACAAGGCTTAATACATGTAGAGGATCATTGATTGATTGGGTAAAATTGTGTTATTTTCGTTAATTTTTAGAAGGCTTGGGATAATTTCTCCTATAATTTTTTTATTTTTTTATTTTTATTTTTATTTTTTTTTCAGAGAGCTCTTCTTATTTTTTATGTTCACAAGCAATAATTCACCATCTTTCCAATACTTATTCTCTTTCCTTATTTGTGTTCATAGTCATTTGTATTGGAGAATTTGATAAGATAAAGATTCATTGTTTACCAATCAAAGGACTCAAACTATAATCAACCCCTTACATTTGATTGAAAAATGGCTCAAATTGGTGAAGTATAAGTCTTCCTACAAACTCTAATACAATCTACTATTCAATGACACAGTCAAAATCAGCAAGGACACATTCTTTGTCATTCAAACCTATTTACAAAATGCACATGACAAGATTGATTTTTTGTAGTACAAGATGAGTTACAACAAAAAATACATCATAAAAAAAATTCTCTTTTTGAGTCTGAAGTTTACCCCCATCAGCAGCTAGAAATTCATCAAATCATTGAGCTCATATTAGGAGCAAAGTTGCATAAATATGTAGAATTTTAGGTGCACTTCCCAATCCTATCATCAGACCTTGGCAAGAGTTTGTCAACAACATGAATTTTTTTTTGTCTTAGATATGACAAGGAGATGTCCTTTCATATTCTAAGCTATGCTCAGCCCATTCAATTTCATAGTATGGATTTCTTCAAGATGGTTCATCTTCACCTCTTCTAGATCTTTCTCATCTTCCACAACAACCATAGATTTGCAGATGCCAACATTGTGATAGAGTTGGCCATGTGAAATATCACATTTTGATCTTCACCTGTGTGAGATTTCATACAAATACTTATCATTCAAATATATGCTTTAGAAACAAGCCTCCTACAAGAATGAAGATTCACCTTGGATGGATCACTTCTTGGAAATGGGCTTCAGTAATAAAGAATATATTCCAGTGATACCATAGAATTTTTTATCATGTATTTACATGTCTTGCAATTGATATTTCTTCATCCTCTCACATTTTATATGATAGGGGGGGGAATTGATGGTCATCTACAAGCTTCAAAGATACGTCAAGAAAGCCTTAGTGTGTTGCCTGAGCTTGGAGCTAGAGTCAACCATACTTAGATTCAAAGTTGTATCTAGAGACATAGACATGCCCATTAGCATGCATTTTGGTTGGTGGCCTTCCTTAAACCGCCATAGGTTGAGACCTCAATGGTCTCCTTTTTTAGAACATTTCCTCTAGCAAAAGACTTAAACTTCTATCCATATTTGGAATTATTATAAGAACTACATAAGTTTTTCTAGGTTGAGACCTTGATGATATCCCTTTACACAACATTATGGAGTAATTCATCTAGCAAAAGAGTTGAGCTTCTAGCCAGCTTTGGAATTGTTCTAGGAACTACACCAAGTGTTCCAATGTTCGTGGTCCTCCTTAAACAACCACCGGTTGAGACCTTGAGTTTTTCCACCTTATATCAGCATTTGATAAATCACATTTAGCTAATTAATTCCATGCATTTTTTTATTTCATCTCTCTTCTTGGACTCATTTACACCCCTTCAGATTAAGAGCGGAATGTTGGAAACCTAATCCTCTAAGGATTATGGTGTGGAATATGAATAATCATTGGAGTCCAAGAGACCACTTGGAATATGAAAACCAAGGGTCATAAGAAAATGTATTAGTATGTCAGTATTGTGAATAAAATGTTTCTCACAATTTATCATATCTTTTCTATCATTTCTGAGTGTTTGACAACAACATTTAAGTTTTCATTAATAGTGGTCATTCATAACCATTCACCACCCTTGCTATTCATTTTCTATCATGTTTATGTTCGTATTCCTATTCGCACTTTCATTGTCTGCCTTGGATATCATTTATATCATACCTAAATTTGACCTTTTGGGCCAACTTCATTGGATCTCTAAAATTAAAGTAATATTATGCTTCTAGCTTTGTGTTGTGGATATTGGTAGTCCAAAGTTCTAGGAATTATCCCTTTATTGCTAGGAATTCTTATTTATCTTAATGTGTTAATATAAGACCAATAAGCTCAATGGAAGCTTTCTTAGTGAGCTCTTCGATGTAGGAGGTCTTCAAAGTTTAAATTTTAATGGGAATTTCTTCATAGTTCAATTAGTGTTCAATAATTTTTTATTCTAAAAAAATTAATTTCATCCATATCAATTTCTAAATTTGACAATCTTTAAATGGTTGGATAATAATTATGTAAAACTCAAAAAGGTCAAAATCATAGAATCTTTATCATTTTCATTGAAAATTATTGACCCAACTAAGTAGATTTTAACATGGAATAAACTAACCCTTTTTTGGCCATTAAAAATAATGGGGAAGATAATTGATATTTTTGGTTGGAAATCTAACAAGAACCATTTGGAATTGGTGAAATTATGGTTATTATAGGTTAAAATTTCATAATCTACTTCTTGTGGGGCTACTCAAAGGTGTTGAGTCCATTGATGCATTTAAAACAATAATCATCAACCCAAAATTGTAATTTCATCAAAAATTGCTTCGCTGAATCCCAATAATGGAAAATAAGAAAAGGTTGAAAACATCGAATGCTTTTTGTTCAGAGATTCCCAAACTTAATATATTTGGTTAGTTTTTATAGATAATATATAATTTTATCTTTATTAATTAATTTATTTGAAATTAGAGTCTTTGGGTTGTATTAGAATGGGCCAAAACACTTGAGGGCCTAGAAAATTTGGATTATGTGCTAATACTCTTAGTCATTCATACAAATGTTGAAATAAGGTATCCTTATTAAATTCATTGAGATTTGATCTAAGTACATGTTGACACAAAATTACTCAAATGCATGTAACAATTATAACCAAATGTCTATAAATAAGTGGTTGAGCTAACTCTTGTAGAGTGCGTAGATATATGAAGTATGAACCCATAATATTCACATTAAAACTAGTCAGTTCAAACAAATTAAGCTAAGCAACTAGACTAATGATTTCTCTCCCTATATCCGTAGATATTATTTACAAGGAAAAGTTTGAGCATTCTTGCGGAGAAACCCAAGGGATGCCTTCTTGCATTTATGGATGACATCCTTAGTAAATGCGTAGATGTAAATTAGTACTATTAATATAGATAATTCACATCATTCACCTTCTAATATCAAACTAAAGAAGTACCTAAAAGCAATAACAACAATAAACTAAATTAATCCCTTGAATTAAATATACCCATGCCTAAAGGAGGCTTTCTTACATTTAATAATGACATACTTAATAAAGCACTGAATATAAATTATTGCTTTTAATATAGATAGTTGACCCTTAAATTAAATATACTTTGAATACCTAATAGCAATATTAAGAATAAACTAAATCAACTGTTTAAATTAAATATGTATTTGTATTGATTAGTGTAAATTCTTCTTAACTCTCGATCTATTATGCGTCAAGAGGGTTAAATATACCTTAGCACATAGTACATGCAAATTAAGAGGGATCCACACTATGTGCCATCTCCATGTTGAGCATCAAAAGAATTACAGATTGAACAAATCATTGAAATGTTTTAACCATTAGAATTTTTTTACTGTCTAATTGGTATTGAAATATTCTAGTTAACATGGACATCAAAGTAATTTATTTGTGTCCCACATTGAAATATTTCATTTTTTATTATAAATATTTTTAGGTTATGGTTTCCATGACTTGAAAAACAAAATAAAATAAAAATAAAAAAATTTGTAACATGCCTCTTGTCCCACTTCATATTATGAATTGAAGGAATTATAATCTCTCCCATATAGGGAAGTTTAAGGCAACCTATAAAAAGTGATAATTTTTTTTATTTCTTATGTTTATATTTACAATTTATATATTACTATTATTATTATTATTATTATTTACTTAAAACAGGCACTGAAATATATTATTTATCGTCCACATTAATCTATTTTTCTTGTTATTATTTTTTTAAATGTGTCATCTCAACTACATATTGAGCATAGAAGGAATGTAAATCTCCCTTATATTAGATATTTATGATGATTAATAATGTCCATTAAGATTGAAATGAATTAGATTTAGGTTTAAGATGGATGTAGTTTGGTTTAATTATTTAAAATGGTGTCACATGCACGGATTAAATCCAAGTAAGGAGGATTACAACATTTCTATCAACCATAAAAGTTACATTAAGACATAAACTACCTTCTAAATTCACATTTTTATTTCTACAAATAAATGAAAGAATGAAAGAATTAGGTTCTTGATTTTTTTCAAAAATCATCACCTACTTTGACATTTAAGGTAACATAGAGCTAAAAAATATTCGACTTTCAAAAATATTAGACAAATGAAAGACTTTGATATTTGTTTTATTTTTCAAGTGTAAATAGTAATGACATAGTAAATAATGAGATGAAAAATCAGTTGGAATTGACTTGTGGAGTAATAGTAAAATGATTTCTAATTACATGGCCAGAGAATTGGCAATGGAGGAGTATGATCATGGTTTTCTTGTTCCTTAATAAACTAAAATAAGAAAAAAATTGCCACAAGAGAATTCATTCCTTGATTATTGTTTCCAATGCAATTACGCATAGGATATGTTGTTGAAAGTAATATTAATGTTGTTTCCCACTCCATGATAGTAATGAGGCCAATATCTTCATTCTTTATTCCAAGGCTATACAAATATCTTATTATATTCCTCTTTCAAAATAAATTTATTTGGTATTTTGTACTATAACCTATATTTATCTAGCTATTTCGAGGTTGTTTACAAAGCATTGTAGTATACAATGAAATGAATAAATGAGTGTCTTCATCAGTGGAATTCTTAACTTGACGAGGATTGTGGTGTGCTACTCACCGCATGGTTTGATCATCTACAATGGAAATTGAATCTTGGAGGTTGGATTATATTTATATATATCACTCACACTGCTAGGTTATGAATTATTCATTGATTTATTAAAAAATAATGATGCTATAATACCTCTTTAATGATGAGAAGTTTCTTTCATCAAGGTTGGGACGTTTTATGATAGTTCATTTTACTTTCATAGGAATAATATTCATGGATACTCTCGGGGACGAGTGGTTATATATAAAGGGGTAGAGCCTGAACTATAATTCGATTTTGATTGCTTTACACCCATTTTCATTCATTTTCATTTTGATATTTATCTCATGTTTTTTTTTTAATAATATCATCCACCTTGGGTATTTCCAAGCCCTTCCACTTGTAGGGAAATGCTAATAGGGAATGCCAATAGGGAACTAGTATGAGAAGTTGAAAACAACCATTCAAAACCTGGGATAACAAAATAAGGGAAATGATGAAAAGTGTTAAGTACGTATAACATAGAATTCTACCATCATCAGAGTCTCCTATTTATGCTCCTCCTAAACATTGAAATAAATACCTTAAGGAAGGTCACATTGGGACTAGGCGAGAATCATAACCACCAAGGTGAGGTAAGGGAACAAGTAAATAACCAATAGCGGGTCTATAATCAAATTTAAACTTGTGATCCATATTAGAATTCCTTGTACATTATATTAAATCAATTGAATTCAAAAATGGTTAATACATCTCACAATAGATGACACATCTTCATCGAATTGGTCATCTAGATCATTGACGTTACTAACTGTTAGAAACCAAGATAATACTAGGGGGGAGGGGGGGTGAATCAGCATAATTATGTCATATAATTTTTTTTTTCTCAAATTAAATAATACTTGAAATAATAAGCACAAGCATACCAATCCATAAATTAGGACAAAATAATATAACATGGAAACCTAACTGGGAATAAGTAAATAACCAATAGTGGGTCTATAATCGAATCTCAACTTGTGATCCATATTAGAATTCCTTGTACATTATATTAAATCACTTGAATACAAAAATGGTTAATATATCTCATAATAGATGACCCATATTCATCTATGGGTCATCTCATTCATTAAATGTGCTAACTGTTAGAAACTAGGATAATAATTTAAGATGGAAGTAGTTTGGTTTAATTATTTAAAACATTGTCACATGCATAAATTAAATCCAAGTGAGGAGGATAACAATAGTTCTCTCAACCATAAAATCTACATTAACATATAAACTACTTTGTAACAGTCACATTTTTATTTCTACAAATAAATGAAAGAATGAAAGAATTAGTTTCTTGGTTTTTTCAAAAATCATCACCTACTTTTATATTTAAGGTAACATAGAGCTAAAAAATGTTCTACTTTCAAAAATTTTAGATAAATGAAAGACTTTGATATTTGAGTTATATTTCAAGTGTAAATAGTAATGAAATAGTAAATAATTAGATGAAAAATCAGTTGGAATTGACTTTTGGAGTAATAGTAAAATGAGTTCTAAGTGCATGGCCAGAGTATTGGCAGTCTAATGGAGTATGATCATGGTTTTCTTGTTCCTTAATAAACTAAAATAAGAAAAAAATTTCCAATAGAGAACTAATTCCTTGATTATTGCTTTCAAATCAATTATGAATAAGATATGTTATTGAAAGTAATATTAAGGTTGGTTGCCACTCCATGATAGTAACGAGACTAATATATTGTTTCTTTCTTCCAAGGCTATACAAATATCTAATTATATTCTTCTTTCAAAATAAATTTATTTGGTATTTTTTAATATAACCCAAATTTATCTACCTATTTTGAGGATGTTTACAAACTGTTGTAGTATGTAATGAAATGAAAAGATGAGTGTCTCTATTAGTGGAATTCTTGAATCGATGAGCATTGTGGTGTGCTACTCACGCCATGTTTTGCTCATCTACAGAAAGTTGAATCTTGGAGGTTGGATTATATTCTATATATCACTTACTCTCTTAAGTTAAGAATTACTCATTTATTTATTAAAAAATAGTGATGATATAATCCTACTTTAATGGTGAGAAGCTTTATTCATCACGGTTGGGATGTTTTATGATAGTTACTTTTGCTTTCATAGGCATAATATGCATGGATACTCTTAGGGACGTGTGGTTATATATAAAGGGGTAGAGCTCGAGCTATAATTGGATTTTGATTTCTTTACACCCATTTTCATTATTTTTCATTTTCATATTTATCTCATGTTTTTTTTTAGATAATTGTATCCACCTTGGGTATTTCCAAGCCCTTCCTCTTATAAGGAAAGGCGAATAGGGAACTAGCATAAGAAACTGAAAACAACTAATCAAAATATGGGATAACGGAATAAGGTAAATGATGACAAGTATTAAGTAAATATAACATAGAATTCTAGCATAACCAGAGCCTCCTATTTGTGCTCCTCCTAAACAAGGAAAGAAAAGACCCTAAGGAAGGTCATTGGGACTAGGGGAAAATGATAACCACCAAGGTGACCCATACTAGAATTCCTTTTACATTATATTAAATCACTTAAATCCAAAAATTGTTAATATATATCACAATAGATGACCCATCTTCATCGAATGGGTCATCTAGATCATTGAATGTGCTAACTGTTAGAAACTAGGATAATACTAGGGGGGTGAATCAGTATAATTATGTCATATTAAAAAAAAAAAAATCAAATTAAATAATACTTGAAAAAATAAGCACAAACATACCAATCCATAAATTAGGAAAAAATAATATAACATGGAAACCTAACTCATAACAATTAAATAATCAATAATAGGTCTATAATCGAATTTCAACTTGTGATCCATATTAGAATTCCTTTTGCATTATATTAGATTACTTGAATGCAAAAATGGTTAATATATCTCAAAATAGATGACCCATGTTCATAAAATGGGTCATTTAGATCATTGAATGTGCTAACTATTAGAAACTAGTGTAATAGTTTAATATGGATGTAGTTTTGTTTAATTATTTAAAATGTTTTCACATGCACAGATTAAATCCAAGTGAGGAGGATAACAATAGTTCTCTCAACCTTAAAATCTACGTTAAGATATAAAATACTTTCTAAAAGTCACACTTTTATTTCTACAAATAAATTAAAGAATGAAAGGATTAGGTTCTTGATTTTTTTCAAAAATCATCACCTACTTTGACATTTAAGGTAACATAGAGCTAAGAAATGTTCTACTTTAAAAAATATTAGACAAATGAAAGAATTTGATATTTGTGTTATTTTTCAAGTGTAAATAGTAATGAAATAGTAAATAATTAGATGAAAAATTAGTTGGAATTGACTTGTGGAGTAATAGCAAAATGAGTTCTAAGTGCATAGCTAGAGTATTGGCAGTCTTATGGAGGAGTATGATAATGGTTTTATTGTTCCTTAATAAACTAAAATAAGAAAACATTTTCCACAAGAGAACTCATACCTTGATTGTTGCTTTCAATATGATTATGAATAGGATATGTTGTTGAAAGTAATACTAAGGTTGGTTCCCAACCCATGATAGTAATGAAGCCAATAATTATTTCTTTCTTCCAAGGCTATACAAATATCTGATTATATTCTTCTTTCAAAATAAATTTACTTGGTATTTTGTACTATAATCTAAATTTATCTACCTATTTTGAGGATGTTTACAAAGTGTTGTAGAATACAATTAAATGAATAAATGAGTGTCTTTATTAGTGGAATTCTTGACTTGATGAGGATAGTGGTGTGCTACTCACCTCATGGTTTGCTCATCTATAGTGAAAATTGAATCTTGGAGGTTGGATTATATTTATATATATCACTTAGACTACTAAGTTAAGAATTATTCATATATTTATAATAAAATAATGATGATATAATCCTGCTTTAATGATGATAAATTTGCTTCATCAAGGTTGGGATGTTTTATGATAGTTCCTTTTACTTTCATAGGCATAATCTGCATGGATACTCTCAGGGACTAGTGGTTATATATAAAGGGGTAGAGCTCGAGCTATAATTGGGTTTTGATTGTTTTACACCCATTTTCATTATTTTTCATTTTGATATTTATTTTATGTTTTTTTTTTTTTTTAATAATTGCATCCACCTTGGGTATTTTCAAGCCCTTCCTCTTGTAGGGAAATGCCAATAGGGAACTAGTATGAGCAACTGAAAAACAACCAATCAAAATATGGGATAACAGAATAATGGAAATGATGATAGGTATTAAGTACATATAACATAGAATGATAACATCATCAGAGCCTCCTATTTGTGCTTCTCCTAAACAGTGAAATAAAATACCCTAAGGAAGGTCACACTGGGACTAGGGGAAAATGATAACCACCAAGGTGAGGTAAGGGAACAAGAAAATAACCAATAGTGGGTCTATAATCGAATTTCAACTTGTGATCCATATTAGAATTCCTTGTACATTATGTTAAATCACTTGAATGTAAAAATGGTTAATATATCTCACAATAGATGACCCATATTCATCGAATGGGTCATTTAGATTATTGGATGTGCTAACTGTTGTTGGGATAGGGTCCCTTGCATCATATATTTTTTTAAGTTTTGTCAAATTTGTAAATATATTGTAAAGTCTCTGCATTCTGAGGAGAGGAACATGAGTAGTGCAAGTCAATAGGGTTTTTTTGGATAGCGCAGCTAACTCTTAACCTGGGTCCAAACCCCCTCAGGCCAAAAAATGGTTTCATTGTCGGGACCATAATCTATCTGAGGGACATGTGATGTGGGGTTCGTGGAGACTAACAAAGAAGGAGGTTGAAAATTGGATAGATCGAAAGCTGCATGAGTTTTCAGATCAAGAAAATAGGAATCTACACTTGTCAAAAGAAGAGTGGTTGCAAAGATATCTATATACAGAGGAACATGAAGCTTCTTTTTCTCTTTTCCATGTGACTTATACGAATGATTTGCTAAATTGGTGGATGGTCAACCTACCTACAAGTTGGATAACCCTATTGTGTGGACTCCATAGTTAGTGAAGCACTTGGAAGGATCATAATACAAGGTTGTGAAGGTCGTTGATTACTGGATTGATAGTATTTTGGGCAGATTTATCAGTGAGTTCCCGATTGATATGTTTGTTAGCTATAGTGAAGCTAAACATCGGCGTTTCAAAGGACCAAGAGGTAAGTATCTGAAGTCTTTAAAAATCTAGATTAAAATGTTACTGGGTGAGAAATAGGTTATGCCACTAAATTGATGTTTATAAGAGGCTTGACAGAAGCTACACAAAGTGGAAACAATTTAGAAAAGATCTAGATACAATTGTTGAGTACAGTCCTTTGTTGGGAGCATCTAATAGCGAAGAAGAAGGTAATAGTATAAAGACACCCAGAGGTGCACCACAGTTAGTAGATCAGGGCACTGCAAGAATTCCACATACATCCACTCCACCTCCACCTCACACACCTACACCTCTACACCCACCTCCACCTCCGCCTTCACTATTTAGTATGGCGAACACTATGAAGATGATTATATTCATGGGTTTGGGGATAGAAGATCCTGATCAATTCTGGTTTGTGTTAGATGGTGTGTGGAAGTCACAACAAATAATAGATGACGATATGAAGAAAGAGCAGCTGGTCACAACATTGCAAGATAGGGTGCCAACTTGGTATATTAGGTATGATACAACTAATCCAACTGTGTCATTGAAAGACACAAAAGATGCATTGAATAATGAATTCAGAAAGCCAAAGTCTCAAGCCCAGTATGTGATTGAGTTCAAAGAAATTAAGCATAAGGTGAATGAATCTATATGGGATATTGATCAAAGGCTGAAATGTCAGCTACAACAAGATAATCTACAGATTTTAGATGAACAACATAAGGACTGGTATATTTCTACGATGTTGCCTAATTTGAGATCACCATTGTCATAACAGAAGCTTGGATACCACACTGAAGCATTGGAAATTTCCATGAAGTCGGAGGCTTTTCCTATTCAGGATACAAATCTAGGAGTGTAGTAGATTCAAGCATAGATGGCTAGCCTGCATATGGATTTGCAAGATCTCAAAAAGGGAAAAGAGGTCAAAAATGAGACCCATTCTAAATTTTGGTGCTTAAAGTGCAAAGGAAATGGCCATGACAAGGATCATTTCCCAGTATATCAGAACTATCTAATTGGGGGAGGTCCTAACCCCTTAAGCCAGAAACTTCCACTGGATCAAGCAATGGTGTAATGCCCTAGTGTGTTACGTATCAAATAATAGGAAGACACACAAATGACAATTTATATTTGTTGCATAAGTTCGTACAGACTCCCCAACAACCATTCTACAATTTTTGTAAGTATGTAGGTCGTGATGAGTGGAATTTCTGAAGCTATGAGTTAATGATGGAAATAACTTCAACATATAGAGTACAGGCTTAGACAGATCCACAACAGGATTAAGGGGTACCTACAATGCATAGAGGATTCTAGGGATGAGGAAGAAGACAAGGGGGAGGAGCTAGACGAGGTTGAGGAAATATTATTTGTTACAATTGTGGGGAACCATGCCATTATGCACGAGATTGTCAGAACCTGACACACCCCTCTTTTCAGTATTGTTGAAAGCTTGACCACATAATAGATGATTGTCCTATACTCATCGAAAATATACAAGAGAAGAAGAGCCAACAACCCACTTAGAACATCTAGATGATGAGGTCAAAACCACACAAGGATGGCCCAAGTGTTAATATAGTTATGCAAAGTGGTGTAGCTACTGGGGAAGAGAAAACTGTAGGGAAACAACTAGAAGAGAATTTGTGGGTGCGCATGGCTACTGACAAAGATACTGAATTTTATTTGCATAAGGCAAAAGAAAAATTTATGGAGGAGAAGAAGAGATTTGTGGATTTAGGATCTTACACATCAAAGAATATGAATGCACAAACAGAGAAGCTTGAAGAGGTCATTGTTTCACAGGAAACAAATCATTCAATATTGAAATCCTTCTTAGAAACCTGCATTAAGCTCTTAAGGGAACATAAAGCAGTAGAGGGACTACAATATTTAATAGACAACTACGCTAGCAAGGGTAAGCTGCTACTTGAACAATGTGCAATGCATAAAGTAGACAAAAGGAATAAAAGGATTGGTCGGGAGATGAGATTGACTACACAGATCGGAGAATTTGAAATGGACTAGGCGAACTTATATTTGGGATTTGATGCCAATGTTTTTCCCAAAAAAATTGGGAAATAATGGGAAAGTTGACGCTACAGTGGTTTGCGATTCAATTGCAAATGACTAACCAACAAAAGATTATTCCTATGGGATGCCTACATGGAGTAATTGTAGACATTGAAGGGGTGCACACTATAGTTGATTTTGAGGTAATCAAAATAGTGGATGATAGTAATCCCTACCTGGCGCTGCTTGGAATTAATTGGGTGTTTGATATGAATGTGGTCATCAACCTAAAAAAGCCACAACATGACATTTGAGAAGAAGGAACTGAGAGTCATTATTCTATTGGATCCATCCGAAGGTGTGCAGTATACTGAACTAGTTCATGATTACTATGAGGAGGATGATATTGAACATATCTATAAGCTTACTATGCATAACAAGGATTGGATAAATCCTATGGAGGATGGACAAATTACTTGGGAAAAGGATAGCTCCTGCAACTCAAATTCATATGAGAAGCTCGAACATTGGCAGAATGGGTTGTATGAAATATTAACGTTGTGATGCAACACACTTACTAAATCACTTCGGTGTACATCCATTGAGGTATGCAATTTGCCATGTTATGATGGCTTAGAAGATGTAAATTTATTTCTTGATAAATTTGAAAGGGGGGTTACCGGAGGAGCATCATTCCTAGGCATTGGATATCATGCTGAGGGATATGCTTTCTAGATGGTGGGGTGCACATAAGGACAATTTTATTGACTGGAAGGAGTACCAAAGGATGATGAAGTTGTAATTTGGCTATGCAAATACCCACATTATTGAAAAACATATAGGGAAGGATGATCCACACAAGCATATGGATCATTGGACGAAAGAATGGGGAGAGGAACCACAACCTGAATGGTTACATATATTATGCCACACCTTGGATACTTTTCCAATGAATTGGTACTTAGAAATAGAGTTGCGACATGGAACCATAAATTGGCACGTTATGAAGGAGATATTTTTTATAACATTCAATTTTGAGGATGAATTCGAATGTATTGATGAAGCATTAAAGGAAATCAAAGATGTGATATTTAGAACACTTGTAGAGCCTGTCACGTAGGTACAACCTGATTGGAGTATGCAGTTGTGCCATGCTTGTTTAGTCAATTTAGTGTCCAAAATTGCTTGCATAAATTACCAACCAAGGTTTGTAAGTTGATAAAGTGTGGTGCACTATATGTGCTTAGTTAACCTTTTCCTTAGTTCGTTGTTTCCATATTTTATTTTGTTTTTGGGGGGTTTCTATTCTTTGATATCTAAGAATGTACAACCTGAAACTATGAGACAATTTAAGTGAATCTAATGAATTTTAAAGGAAAGGAAATGTTCCTAAGTTAATCTAATTTCTTAAAAATGGACCAAGAACTATTGGCTAGTTAGAACCTACTAAGAAAAACAAAGCATCTATATTATCTTATCATTACTCCTAATCCATGGATCTAATTCTTAAAACCAAGAATAAAATGGATAGAAAATGTAACTCAATAATTGCATTCATTAAACATTCAATCATTCAATTTTGGAATATGATTAAATCAATCTCCTTGAAATGATTATTGGGAATATTAGTCATGCAACTAAGTGAGGATCTGAAAGAAAAAAGGTAAAATCATGTAAAATTAACTGTAAACAACTAATGTGTTTTTGACTTTCTCCAACATTCAAATGTGAACAATTAACCTCTTGAAGTGTTGTACAAGAAATCAATTATACATTAGTTCCTAAGTTCCTAGGAAAATAACAATGTACAGAGTAAATTCAATCATTGTATAAATGATACATTTAACAATTTAGTTTAGGATCATCATCATCTAGAAATGGCTTTCGAAAACATCCATTAAAAAAGTTAATTGAAAATTCTATTCTAAGAAAATGAATGAAAATCTTGGGAACTAGGACTGAACTAATTCCACTTGGTTCGATAAAAACAAGTTTTATTAGGCCCAATCAAGGCTGGTCAAACATGACTAGTCATCCAGAAAATCCCTAAGAAATAGGGCGGTTTTATGATTTCATGAGATTTTCCATATTTTTAGTGATGGATTGAATGGATTCAACTTGGATAGATGGATATGAATAGATATAGTTGTTAGAGATACTTTATATTAGTTTGTTTCATGATCTTCTATATAATCCAAAACTTTGAAGGCTTATGATATGTAATTTTTATATAACTTTATGTTGAGAAATTTGAATATTGGAAATTAATTAGAAGAACTTGTTCTACTTTCATTTTGTTATTCATTAGTGTGGACGAGTGCTTGAAGTTTCAGCATTTGATAGCAGCCTCAAGTGTGCAAGGCAAGGGTGGAGGGCCCCCACTCCAAGCTAAGTACACTTCATTGTTAAACTAGCTTAATTTTCATGAACTAGTTGCTTTAGATTTGTTTACTTGTTTTGTTTAAGATTTTTTTATTTGAATTAATGTGTGATGATTGTTGAATGGATATTGGTTTAATTCTAATCTACATATGAAGGGACACACAAGAGTTTAAGTTAAATTCCCCTTCTATTTGATCTTGAACTAAAATTGAATTTCATTCTCCTTTTCTTATTTGAAGTTATTTATGCGTTTCTGGTTTGAAGCAATGGTGATTATGATAGAGTAGAATTATGAAGAAGAACAATATGTTCCTCCTTAGTTAGGAGCCTCTTCTTTTACATCTTTTGCATCATAAACCATTGTTAATTAGTGCTTTTAGATTTCTCTTCATGAAAGTAGTATTGCAATGAAGGACAACCTAGTTTTCCTAACTTAGGAGCCTCATCCCTCACATATTACATAACTGAATTAGAAATTGTTAAAATAAGTTTATATTTGTAACATGCACTTCCTTAACTCTTCAAACTTTATATTCTAAGCTTTCCTATATCTAATATCCATATACTGTGGACTTGCCTCCAAGTTTTACAAACCCGGATTGATAATTAAATACTTTTGTTAATTTGTGTTAATAAATTAGCCCAACATTTTGGCATCGTTGCCGGGGAGGCAATTATCAGCATAGTCAAATAGAAGATAAACAAAAACACTAAAAATTTAGTTAGTATACATTTTTCTTAGTTATGTTTCTTTATGCTTAGAAATAGAGATCCTAAAAGTATATTCCCAAAACAAAACCCCCCAACAAAAAAATAAAATAAAAAAATAACTACAAAATCCATTTGCAAGCCAAAATATAAAAAATGATGTTAAAGAATAGGTTACAAGACTACGCCATTCTTCAGAATTCTTTCTCATCAAATCTTTATGATCAAATAATTTTTCATGTCCAAAAATTCATTAAAGTATATTTTTCAAATTTGGATGTGATTTTACTCATGATCTTGTTATGAAAATGGATGCATTGGAAATTCCCTTATACTTGAGAGAATGGAATATTTTTATAAAATAGAATATGATAGAATAGAATAAATAAACAAGTCAAATGAATTCACAATAAGACTTCCATAGTAAATTTGTTTCAAATTGTCATGAATATTTCTTCAAATCATTGTTCAATATTCATTTGAAAGGACTACATGGAAAAACGCAATAAGAACAATCCTATTTTGGGTAACCATATAGGGTCATTTTGAAACCATGGTTTTTTTAAATATCTCTTAAAATCTAGTTTTGGAATCCATTTTGAAGTTTTCAATTTATATCACAAATAAAAATGTGATCAAAATCAAAACTAGGTTTCAAGTGAAATGTTGAGGACAGAGTTAGTACAACCTACATTTGAGGTGTCTAATGGAAACATTTTTATCTGAAATTCATAGATACGATAGACCTAGGAATCTAGTTTCCAAATCAATTTGAATCTCTTAAATCAGGGATAATATGAAAAAGTTATTCTTAAAATACTAACTGCTTCCCAAAAAATCTGCATGGTGACAATTCTAGATCTTGACTGTTCATTGGCATATTTAACATACTAAATCATCTTATTTTAAAAACATGTTTATATGGAAGATATGTATTCAAGTATATATCAATATGCAATTTGAATAATCCCATTTGGAGTTCAAATGAAAAATATATGCCACATTTAATGATTGCATGTCTTCAAACCAGCATAGAAAACTCTGACTCCTAAGCCTGTTCATCACCAATTTTGTGATATCAAGCCTAAGAATTTTTAAAACATGTTTCTATTGGAAAGACAAAAAATTAATCTAATTTATTCTTCAAGAATAATAATATTGATCTGATATTTATCGAATAAGTTACACTCTAAATAGTGATTATTGGTCCAGTTAAAAATTACAAGTAGCTCTATCAAACATGACACTCCTTATAATTTTTACCATATCATTTTAAACCATTTTGAAAACCTATTTATATTGGAGGTAGAAATATGAATTCACTTCAACTTGGCTTTTGAATCACTCTAATTTGATATAAAACGAATATTTTGTAAACAAAATTCTGCTAGGACGTCTAGGTTGGCCACCATTCCTCAAGGGGTAAATAAATGCATTTTGTTTGTATATCATCTTCGGACTTGCTTTCTAAGAAATGATTGTAATGATTTAGATATTTATTGGAAGAAGAGAGTCTGTATACCTCTCTTCCTCCATCATCTAATATTGTATTGCAGGCAAGTGCAGGTCATAGGAAGAATGAAGGATTGAACTCCATGGATGAACTACATTTCAAAGTCAATTTTAAAAATTAATATTTAGGAATATGAATACAAATGTTAAAGTCAACACAAATTGAAAATTCACCTGATGTTGAGTTCATCCGATGAAACTCAAACTCTTGAATCTTGCTCTTAGTCGGTGACCAACAACACCAACAAACCCTACAACTTGATCGAGATCAAGGCAACAAGACATGAAGCTAATCATTAGAAGAAGCAGTCAATTTTTTTTTACCATGAAGAGTCACATCCATTGCCAAAGAAGTCTTTCATAAGCCATATTGTTCATGATTACATCCATCATCCATATTGTATGTTAAGCTCAGCGATCATGCACGTTGAAGTTCAGACTTATTATTTATCCATTTACTACTAAATCATGACTTCAATATAACTTATTTTCATAATATTTTCATACTTCCCTACTCCATTACACCCCACCTCCATCCAGGAAAGAAAAGAATATAAAAAAATAGAAAAATATCAAAAATAATAAAGGAGTTTGGTTGTGAAAATCCAGGAAACTAGCACAATTAAACTCACAATTAAGTTTATTTAAGTTTATTGTACAGTTGAATTGACGATGGAACTTGTATTGTTGGCGGTTGGGACCTAAAATATTTTTGAAATCAATAGCAGTTGGAACCTGAAATGTTAGAAAAAACATGTATATATTGCATAAAAAATGTACATGACAGAAGGGGCCTGAGTTATTATGACTCAATTGCAGAGGGAACTGAACGACATCAACAATCAATGGACCAAAATCAATGAAGGATGCTAGAATAGAAGGCAGAAATAAATTCTATATTTCAATCTATCTAAGACATTGATCAAAGGACATCATCCATTATTGTCAAGGAGTACAAGCATTGTGAGTACAAAATTTTGCTTTTACAAATTTGAAATTTTTAGAAATTTTTAGAGCTTGTTAAAATTAAGTTAGTACATGAATGCATATTTTATATTCATTACATTACCCTCATCTTATACCCATTATCCTATACTTTATCCTATGTACATCCTACATTTATATTCTACATTCCATTCATATATTTCATGTTCACTTCATAACTTTACATATTCCATAACCCTTATATTCTACATTCCCTTCATATATTTCATATTCACTTCATAACTTTAATAAACCTAAGTATTTTTCCATAAAGAAAAAGGGATCAAAATGAGGATTTAAGAAGTCAAAACCTGCACCACAAATAAAACAATTATGGGAAATAATTTTAAACATGACCTAAATGGTCATTTTAAAATTAAAGAGATATATTACCAAACATAAGGGATATGTGAATTATGAGAAAACATACAAAATCGAAATGATTCATGTATTAAACCTATCATAGTGCATGAAAAGTAATATTATTGTCAAATGGTAATACTATATGATGGTAAAAGGTTATGATGGTAACCCTAATGGTAATATGATATGACGGTGTAAGGTTATTACAGCATGACAAGTGGTAATATAATGAAAAGCCAATGAAAAAAATGATGAATGAATATCTCGCGAAGGTGGAAGACATGATAATAATTCATGCAGTCAACGTAGCAACAAATCAATACATATGATAGTCAAAGGTTATGTACACGGTATTCTGGTCAAAGGATAGCAAACAAAATAAGAAAATGGTTAAAACATTTTTGAAACAACAGAAGGTAAGCCTGTGCATTTAATAAAGAGAGTTCCAACATTTTTGAAGCGAGAGACCTCATACCTGTAAATTCTCTTTGCCATCACAGCCGTTTGAGGCTTAGGAAATATGGTAGATGCCATTGGCATATAGTTGAAGGAAGTAAAAATGGTTTGACAGAGAAAACAAATCGAGGAAATGAAGGTAGAAATATAGCACTGAAGAACTGGAGAGATAAGAAGGGTAAGCTGAGTAGATTGATGGAGGAAGTAGAGTCAGTTAGCAAGAATCTTGTAGAATTGAGGCTTCTGTGATCCATCATAGTTGTTAAGAAGAGCTTCGGCGTAAATCACATGAAAGAGTTTTTGTGACGCGTTTCGAACCAACTAGTGTGGTTCATCGTCAGGACAAGTTGAAGAAGCAGATCTGGCATAGCATGTTAAATAGACAGTGCAGAGACTCCAACGGCTACAAAAAGGCTATTATTGACTCTGGACCAAGGTAAAAAATATATTAATAGATTAAATATTCTCATTATTTTCATTATTTTATTTCTAGAAATGATCATAATTAGGTGGAATGAATAGAATCCCAAGTGATTTATTTAATTAAATTACTTTATGTTAATTAATATATAATAAATTAATTAATTTATTAATGTATTTAAGTTATATTAATAAATTAAATATTCTTATTCTCTTTTTTATAATATTAATATTGTTTTAATTCTAGAAACTAGGATAAATGAATAGAAATTAGGTTAAACTCACTATTTTGTTGTAATTAAATATATTATTTCTATATAACTATCGAGTTTAATAATAAATAAACTCATTATTTTTATTATTTTATTTCTAGAAATGATCACAATTAGGTGAAATGAATAGAATTCCAATAGATTTATTTAATTTAATAAATTAATTAATTATATTAATTAATTTATTAATGTATTTAAGTTAAATTAAATATTCTCATTCTCTTTTTTTAATGTTAATATTGTTTTAATTCTAGAAATTAGGATAAATGAATAGAAATTAGGTAAAACTAACTATTAAATACATTATTTCTATATAAATATCGAGTTTTATAATAATAATTCTAAATAAAACTAATATTATAATATGATTGGTTATGGATTGACCTATTCCTGATAAATTAGATAATAATTCAAACTAAAATATTTTATTTCTAAATTATGAATTAATTAGTGATATTAATTAAATTACTTTATGTTAATAAATTTTTAATTAATAATATTTAATTAAATTACTTTAAGTTAATATCGTAATCTTTAAGGTTACTTAAATTCGATTTATATTCCGAAAAATGGGATGTTAGGTTAAAATAAGCATAAATGATTAAAACTATAATTTTAATGGTAATAATTTGTTAAATTAATAACTAACTATATACAAGAAGGTTTGCAATATTATATTCCTTACTTTCGCTCCAATATACTATTAATAAAGACCATCTTATGAGGTTGGATTGAAAGGTAAGAGAGAAAGTTTATTAAATTATTACATCTTAATTAGATTATATATATATATATATATATATAATATTATTTTTTTATAAATATTAATATAATTTATATAATATTTTATATTATATTATTATATCATTTATATATAATATATATAATAGAGAGAGAGAGAGAGAGAGAGGATATATATATATATATATATGAGGCCAGAAAAATTAAGGGAAAGCCATAAGAGCCTAAGATAAAAGTTTAAAGAGAAGCTATCACATAGATGAATAAGAATAATCTTAACCTAAATATCATACTTTAAGTATACCTATAATGCTGACCTACTGAATAAAATAATGGACACGCAAAGGACCTCCATCAGCCCTCATCAAAGAGAAAAAATCATATATAAAAACCGAATATTAATCATAAAAAATACCCGAAAAATAAAAAGGCCAGAAACTGAAGCAGCCAGCGAATAACATAAGATCGAAAGGAAAAGACCATGCTAACAAGCCGAAAGCAACCTGGATGCATGAGGTGGAAGGAAGAAACTTTAAGATGACAAGGCAGGGATCCAACTTCTACTAACCTTCCAACCATCATCTCGGTTGAGATTGATGGGTCTACGCTCAATTTCAATAGCTTCCCTTAACTTGCGATGATGGAACCGATCGACCCTGGCAATGACTTGGGCCTCCTCAATGCAGACATGGTGCTTAGTCTTGTCCACATGCTCCGCTAAGGCTGAGGACTTTGTTCTCCCATGTCTCAGGTCAGCAGCATGCTCGCAAATTCTTTGCTGGATGGAGCGCCCAGTTTCCCCTAATTTAATTAAATATTATTAATTAAAAATTTATTAACATAAAGTAATTTAATTAATATCACTAATTAATTCATAATTTAGAAATAAAATATTTTAGTTTGAATTATTATCTAATTTATCAGGAATAGGTCAATCCATAACCAATCATATTATAATATTAGTTTTATTTAGAATTATTATTATAAAACTCGATATTTATATAGAAATAATGTATTTAATAGTTAGTTTTACCTAATTTCTATTCATTTATCCTAATTTCTAGAATTAAAACAATATTAACATTAAAAAAAGAGAATGAGAATATTTAATTTAACTTAAATACATTAATAAATTAATTAATATAATTAATTAATTTATTAAATTAAATACACATCCTATTCCGGAATTCTATTCATATTCAAACCTATTGGAATTCATTTCTAGAAATAAAATAATAAAAATAATGAGTTTATTTATTATAAAACTCGATAGTTAAATAGAAATAATATATTTAATTATAACAAAATGGTTAGTTTTACCTAATTTCTATTCATTTATCCTAATTTCTAGAATGAAAACAATATTAATATTACAAAAAGAGAATAAGAATATTTAATTTATTAATATAACTTAAATACATTAATAAATTAATTAATTTATTATACTATTAATTAACCACACTAAAGTAATTTAATTAAATAAATCACTTGGGATTCTATTCATTCCACCTAATTATGATCATTTCTAGAAATAACATAATAAAAATAATGAGAATATTTAATCTATTAATATATTTTTTACCTTGGTCCACAGTCAAAAATAGCCTTTTTGTAGCCGTTGGAGTCTCTGCACTGTCTATTTAACATGCTATGCGAGATCTGCTTCTTCAACTTGTCCTGACGATGAACCACACTAGTTGGTTCGAAACGCGTCGACAAAAAAACTCTTTCATGTGATTTACGCAGAAGCTCTTCTTAACAAC
>APFE031506317.1:238654-263497 GCA_000404065.3 Pinus taeda | reverse complement strand
TATTATTTATTATTAAGGGAGGGATGTTACAAAGCATGAGGACATGCTTGAAGATCAACAAGGGGGAGATGTTGGCCTTTAGTTTTGGTCCATTTTATCTTAAGGAAACTTACTTAGTCCTTATATTTTCTATCACATCCATCTTATTTTGATGTATTTTATGCATTTTCAGGTATTTAATTTTAGTTTTGCAATTTCTAGAAGTTTTTTTGAAAATGTTTCAAGTGAAATTTTGGACAAAATCAGAAATTGCCGTAATAGCTATGTGGATGACATATTTGCAGGACAATTGGGCTCGAGTTGGATGCATGAATGGAAAGCTTGGCAACTAGGACTGAACTAATTCCACTTGGTTAGATCAAAACAAGCTTTATTAGGCCTGGTCAAGGGTGGTCAAACATGACTAGTCATCTAGAAAATCCCTAAGAAATAGGGCAGTTTTATGATTTCATGGGATTGTCCATATTTTTAGTGATGGATTGAATGGATTCAACTTGGATAGATGGATAAGAATAGATATAGTTGTTAGAGAGACTTTATATCAGTTTGTTTCATGATCTTTTTTTTAAGCCAAAACTATGAAGGCTTATGATATGTAATTTTTATATAATTTTATGCTGAGACATTTGAATATTGGAGATTAATTAGAAGAATTTGTTCTACTTTCATTTTGCTATTCATTAGTGTGGATGAGTGATTGAATTTTTAGCATTTGATAGCAGCCTCAAGTGTGCAAGGCAAGGGTGGAGGGCCCCCACTCCAAGATAAATGCACTTCATTGTTAAACTAGCTTAATTTTCTTGAACTAGTTGCTTTAGATTTGTTTACCTATTTTATTTCAGAATTGCTTATTTGAATTAATGTGTGATTATTTTTGAATGGATATTGGTTTAATTCTAATCTACATATGAAGGGACACACAGGAGTTTAATTTAAATTACCCTTCTATTTAATCTTGAACTAAAACTGAATTTCATTCTCTTTTCCTTATTTCCAGTTATTTATGCATTCCTGGTTTGAAGCAATGGTGATTATGATAGATTAGAATTGTGAAAAACAACAATATCATCCTCCTTAGTTAAGAGCCTCTTCTTTTAAATCTTATGCATCATAAACCATTGTTAATTAGTGCTTTTAGATTTCTCTTGATGAAAGTAGTATTTCAGGGAAGGATAACCTGGTTCTCCTAAGATAGGAGCCTCATCCCTCACATATTACATAAGTGAATTAGAAATTGTTAAAATAGGTTTACATTTGTAATATGTACTTCCTTAGCGCTTCAAATTTTATCTTCTAAGCTTGGCTACATCTAATATCCATATACTGTGGACTTGCCTCGAAGTTTTACAAACCCGGATTGATAATTAAATACTTTTGTTAATTTGTGTTAATAAATTAGCTCAACAATAATTATCATGACATTTATCACTTTGCTGTTGGACCATACTGGTTCTTTGAAATGCATCTTTCCTGATTTCATCAAGCTCATTAAGTTTTTCCAATCTATGTTTATGTGCTTCTAATAAATCCAATCCCAATTGGACTACCATCTTGAAGGTTCTAATTTGAAACTCTATAGGGAACAGGACTTGTTTCCCATAAACAAGCTCATAGGGAGTATGTCCTGTTGTGTTCCTCCATGTAGTTCTATAGGCTCATAAGGCTTAAGGAAGCCTTTTTTCCCAATATCTTTTGTTTAGATATATAGCCTTAGTGAGAATTCCTTTAATCACCTTATTGGTAGATTCAACTTGACCATTTGCTTGTGGATGATAAGGAGTAGACTTTCTATGTTTGATATTGTAATATTCCACAAGCCTTTCCACCATTTTAGATGTAAATTGAAATCCTTCATCTATCACAATTTCTCTTGGAACACCAAAACAAGTGAAGATGTCCTCAAAAAGAAAATTAACTACAAATTTTTCATTAGCAAAAGGTAATGCTTTAGCCTCTACCCATTTAGTGACATAATCAATGCATACCAAAATATACTTCTTTTGTTGAGATAGAGGATTAATTGATCCAACAAAATCTAAGGCCTATTTTTCAAAAGGTTCAATGAGTACCTAAGTTTGTAGTGGCATTTCATCTGAAGGAGTATGATTTCCTACTCTTTGGTAGCTATCACACCTTTTGACATATTCTTTGGCATCTCTAAAGATGGATGGCCAATAATATCCTAAATGAAGGATTTTATAAGTTGTCCTCTTGTCAGTAAAGTGTCCACCACAAGGTTCATGATTACATGCCTTAAGAATTCCAGGCATTTCATCTTCTCGAACACATCTTCTGATCATGAGATCTGGACTTGTTTTATACAATTCATTAGTAATCCATGAATAACTTTCACTTGTTTGAATGATTTTTATTTTCTCCTTAGGAAACAAATGTGAAGATAATTTTCCTGTGACTAAGTAATTAGCAATATCTACAAACCAAGGGTTCTGAGTAGTTTCTACAAAAAGATATTCATCAGGAAATTTATCTTCAATTGGAGTGTCATCTTTGATATTTTGAATTCTAGACAAGAAATCAACAACTGTGTTTTGTTTTCCAGGTCTATCTAGAATAGTGATGTTGAATTCTTGCAGAAGTGATAACCATCTTGCAACTCTGCCATTAGTAATAGGTCTATTCATTAAGTACCTAATTGCAGAGTGATTTTTATGAACAAAGGTTTCATAGCCTATTATGTAATGTCTGAACTTGTTGATAGTATGAACAATAGCTAAGAATTCCTTTTCAGTTACAGTGTAATTTTTAACTCAGTGGGAGTCAAATTATTGCTTGTGTAATAAATGGTATAGGGGATCAAATCTTTTTGTCCTAATATATGTAGGTTTTAACCCCGTACAAAAATTACCTGCATATGAATTCTAAATCATAGGAAAAATAAAAATGCGAGAGCATAACACATAAAACACATATACACAGAGATTTCCCACTGGATCTCAAAACCGAGACTACCAGCTTGATTTTTCATTATGTTCCTTTCAATGTTACAATACATATTTATACATGCCGAAGCATCAATACCATGGACCGAAAACCATCGCGTCCAAAACCATGGATCGAAAACCATAGGTAGGTTCGCCCAACCTAATATAGGGTCCAAAAAAAAAATTTCTCGGGGCGCTGCCCTGAACCCCGTAGAGGGGGTCTACCCGTCCCCCTGCTGCGCAATCGGCATGGTGAAGGGGGGGCTCCGCCCCCCCTCTAACCCCCCGGTTCACTACGTAGGTTAGTCGTGGAAAGAATATAACACAACCCAACAATATATCTCCCAGAATTGTATCTTAAGAATTTGTTGAAATGTGAAAATACAGTTTCCAATTTGGACCTCCAAAGATGGGTGCTTTAGAAATTTTTTCTTTTAAACTCTCAAATGTAAACTGGCAATTAGGATTCCAAATGAATTCACAATCTTTGGTGAGTAATTTGAAGAGTGGGGATGCTAGTTTAATGAAATTTTCTATAAAACTTCTATAGTATCATGTGCATCCTAGAAAACTTCTAATATCCTTTTGACAACTTGGAATTGATAGTTTAGAGATGACTTCAACTTTAGATTTATCAACTTTAATTCCATCTCCTAAAATGTGATGTCCTAAAACAATCCCTTTCATAAACATCATAAAATATTTTTCATGGCTTAATGAAATGTTTTCTTCCTTACATCTTCTAATAACTTTTTCCAAATTTCTAAAGCTTCTTCAAATGTATTCCCATAAATTGTAAAGTCATCCATATACACCTCTACACAATCATGTATTAGATCATAAGAAATTCCTAGTACTACTCTTTGGAATGTTTCAGGTTCATTGCATAATTCAAATGGAAGTACTTAGTAGGCTTAAGTTCCCCATGGATAGGTGAATGTGGTTTTATCTTGATCTTTAGGTGCTACCTAAATTTGATTGTAACCACTAAAAACATCCAAAAATGAGAAATACTTCTTACCTGATAATGTCTATAACACTTGATCTATAAAGGGTAAACGAAAATGATCTTTTAGGGTAGTTTTATTCAATTCTCCATAATCAATACATGCCCTCCATTTACCATTCTTTTTAGGCACAATCACTAGAGGAGAAACCCACTAGCTGTCTGAAATTGGGTAAATGGAGTTTACATTTAGCAATTTTTGCAACTCTTCTTTCATAATTTCCCTAAGATTTGGATTCATCCTTTTTTGGGGTTGTCTAATAGGTTTACAATTTTTCTCAATGTAGATGTGATGTATACAAATCTTAGGAATAATTCCCTTCATGTCAGTGTATTCCCATGCATATGTAGAAGAATGTTGTTGTAATGTTTTGATTAGCTTTTCTTGTTCTAATTTTTCCAAGTTATTTTTTGTGTTCAATGTTTTCCCTAGAAAGATTTCAACTGTAGAGCTACCAAATTCTTACATAGAATAAAGAGACATCTGTCTAGATGACAAATATTCAATATTGTATTTTTTTTGAAATTGATCATGTTCATATTCTGGAGATTATTCAAAATTTTCCATTATATTTAAGATTTGACTATCTTCACTAATGGTTGAAATAGTAAAGAGACGTTGAATATCATTTTCATCATCAATCCATTCTGTGACATCTATCTCTGTGATTGTTTTTGCTGGAGGATATAGAGTGAATTTCTTAGTTGAGTTACCATTAGAGATATACATGTCACCAGATCTATAGCTAATGAAAGCATTAGCTGTAGCTAGCCAAGGTCTTCCTAATATAAGAGGATGTCCTCCTAGATTATTCTTAGGGGTTAAGATCATAAAATCAATAGGGTACTCCCAAGATTCTAAGGACACTGAAATATCTTCTAATACACCATCTGGTTTGATTACAAATCTATTTGACAATTGCAGTAATGTAGGTGTATATGGAAGATTAGGAAGCTTGAGCTGTTCCATGGTTTGTTTGCTCATGATGTTTATTGTTGCTCCTAAATCAATCAATGTATTCGGAATTTCAACTCCATTGATAAGTGTTTTTACAACTAGACTTCCTTGATCTACATATTTCTGTATGGCAATTTTTCCCATTATTATGTCTTTTATTTTTCCTACCAACTGTTCTTTTTATTTCTTTTGTTTTTCTTCCTAGTTTCTTCATGCTCAACTCCTTTATTGTTTTAGCTCGAATTGGAATCTCCTTAATGGCTTGTAACAAAGGGATTTTGATACAGACATTTTTCAATTCATCTAGAAAGTCATAATTAGCAACATAATATGTTTTTCTACCCCTCTAGAAACTTGTAATCTTTCAGGAAAAGGAGGTGTAGAAATAGATACTGATGGTTGCTATATGGGAGGAGTTGAGTTTATTGGTTCTTTCTATTTTTCATTTTCAGTATTTTGGTTTTGAAGAGATGTTCCTTCAAAACTTTTATTTGGCTGTAGAAAATCTTCCTCAGAATTGTCTTGTTCTTGAATAATTGTAGAAGGCTTTTTCTTTTCTAATATCCTACCAGATCTTAGTTAGACATCATTGAGATCTAAAGCAGTGATAATATAAGTTGGAAATTGTTGTCCTTCCACCATATAGGTATTCTAAGGATTTTTATTGTTGGGGTTTGGTAATGGTTGGGTAGGTAATTGATTTGGTCTCTATGGGAATGGCAGTGAAAGTTGAGGATTTTGGTTTTGAAGTTGGGGTTGTTGATTTTGTTGAAGAACTTGTTGGGGAGGATATTTTGGATATGATGGAGGATATTGATAGTATTGAGAGAATCTTCCATAGGGATTTTGCATTCCCTGAGCCCAAGGTTGAGATTGAGGCCAAGGTTGCTGCCAAGAATTTGAAATTGTTTCCTCTTGAAAAATAGCCTTAAGACCGAGAATTGAAGGGAAACTCTTGGTCTCATGGTTTTATGAACAACCACACAAGTCTCTATGTTTTTCACATCCAAAGGGCATTCTCTTAAAGCATGTTTCTTTCCACATTTGGGACAAAAAATAGTTGAAGCATCAGTCTCATCTTTCTACTTGTTTTGTAACTTAAGGGTGTCTATCTATTCACTAAGACTCCCAAGAATATTTGTTTTAAATTCATCAAGCATGTTTCCAATTTTTTCCCTTCTCACTAATCCAATTGCAGATGTATTCACTCTAGCAATAGAAGGATCTCTTGGACCTTTCCCAATTTTGGATTTTCCTCTTGACAGATGAACACATAATTGTCCAATGTAAGTTATCCATTTTTGCTATTTTTAAGTTATAGTTGAATATTTCAATTAAAGCCTCCAAAATTTCATCCTCTCTTTGCATCTTTTTAAACACTTCATCTTTGTGATTGAAAGGCATGCAATAATTCAAATACCTGTCCAAAAATGCTCTCTTAATGTCATTCCATGTTCTAACAGACTGAGTGCTCAATCCCGTGAACCATTTTAAGCTAGCTCCTTTCAATGTTGAAGGAAACAATTTTATTTTTTGAGTCTTGTAAATAATCATAAGTTCTGCACAAGACTTCAAATTCAAATAAAAAGGTTTCAGGATCTTCGCTTTTTAATCCATGAGAATTTGGGAGGGGAGAAGGTGAAATATTTTTCATTGTGGCATCTATTTCTTCATAGACTATAGAGAATCCAAAAGAATTATCAACTTCCCTATTTTCTCTACCTTCTCCATCATTTCCTCTACCTCTTACTCCTCCAAATAGTGCAAATTATCCATTCAGAACTCCCTCTCCTTCTTCTTCTCTTCCTACCATTATAGATTCTTCAGGGTTGATATAAGATTCAACCTGCAATGTTAATTGCTCCTCCTCTAGTTCCTCTATCAATGGTATGTGGAAGAAAGGTTCTACTTATCCCTCTCCACTAGGAATTTCTAATTCTTCGACTAAAATATGTTCCCATGTAGAGGTCAAAAAGGCTACTCCTTCTGTTGGAAATCCAATATTTTCTTCCTCTAGTACTACATCAGTAGATGAAGTATGAGATCCTATTCATTGGATTTGTGACCTTAGAACTTTAGGAGGTCTATGGCTAGTGAAATGTGGAATATGAGTTTGAGATGGAGGTGTATCTTTTCTTAGTCTCGGTGGAGTAAGTGGTGTTGTAGGAATTAAACTCCTACCTCTAGCTATGAATCTACCCCTAGAATCTCTTTCTCTACGCATATCATTTTTTAGATGTAAGAGATGAGGTTACCTAATTACACTTCGCTGGCAATGGCACCAAAATGTTTAGTCAATTTAGTGTCCTAAATTTCTTGCATAAATTATCAATCGAGGTTTGTAAGTTGATGAAGTGGGGTGCACTATATGTGCTTAGTTAACCTTTTTCTTACTTCGTTGTTTCTTTATTTTATGTTTTTTGGGGGGGTTTCTATTCCTTGATGTCTAAGAATGTACAACTTGAAACTATAAGAAAACTTAAGTGAATATAATGAATTTTAAAGGAAAGGAAATGTTCCTAAGTTAATCTAATTTCCTAAAAATGGACAAAGAACTGTTGGCTAGTTATAACCTAATAAAAGAAAAGATCATCTATCTTATCTTATCATTAGTCCTAATCCATGGATCTAATTCTTAAAACCGAGAATGAAATTGATGCAGAAGGTAACTCAGTAATTGCATTCATTAAACGTTCAACCATTCAATTTTGGAATACAATTAAATCAATCTCCTTGAAATGATTATTGGGAATACCAGTGATGCAACTTAGTGAAGATATGAAAGCAAAAAGGTAAAAGTATGTAAAACTAACTGTAAACAACTAATGTATTTTTTACTTTCTCCAACATTCAAATGTGAAGCATTACCCTTTTGAAGTGTTGTGCAAGAAATCAATTATATCATAGTTCCTAAGTTCCTAGTAGAATAAAAATGTACTAAGTAAATTCAATTATTGTATGAATTAGACATTTAACCATTTAGTTTAGGATCATCATCATCTTGAACTGGCTTTTGAAAACATCTATTAACACAGTTAATTGACAATTTTGTTCTAAGAAAATGAATAACAAAATAGTAAGAAAACTAAGAAACTATGTATTCTTATTACTTTAATCTTAATTCAATTTGGAAACAGAGTCGTTTTTGTCCATGAAATGTCTTAGAAGAACAAGGCTGGACAGTTGTGATTTATCATTATGCTATTGATGAAAATCTGAAATGAAATATCATCCTAATTTAGAAAACAGATTTGTTGAAAACAAAGTAATGGAAATTGAACTAAAAACAACAAATGAAAAACCTCCTTCAGTGTAGGGACCCTCTTCAACTGATGTGGCTGGAATGCTAGCTAGTTAAGGATGCACTTTAAACAATCATTGGCAAAACAAAATTTATATTATGAAAAAGAGAAGTTTGAATATAGAGTATCAACAAAAAGCTTGAACTTAACAAGTAATTCCTTCTAACTTCTAATTTATTTCTCAATTCCATGCAATTGCTATTTAAAGGAAAATAACATAACCATTTATGAGATAAACTTGCTACATGTGGCTAATTCGAATTAAATTTATCATGACTATTTATGAGATAAACTTGCTACAAGTGGCTAATTTGAATTGCAGTAAGATTTTTTTAACTTTGGATTAGCTACAGGTGGCTAATTCGAATTAGATTTGCAACAGAATTGTTAGACTCTTGATTAGCTACGAAAGAGAAAATCAAGAATCCTACTGCTTTCGGATAATGTACTTTGACTCCATCTTTGACCATGACCTTAGGCTTTCTTTTTCGTCAATCTGGATCGAGTGAATAGGATAGAATCCATGTGGAGATGATTCTAGAAATTCCCATGTGGCCCAAATCTTCATTTGACACTTGGAACCTACCAGACCATGAGAGTAGCTATGGAATCCATAGTTAGTTTCAGAATAGGCTGGATTCTGTAGATAATTTTCAAAAATCTATTCAAATAGGAAGAACATGAAAATATAATATGCCGATCATTTTAATGCTTTCCTTAAGACAAAACCTAGCATTTATCATTGATTGGGTTTATAATCTTATGAGAAAGTGAAGGAGAAAGGTGAGAAAAATGTCAAGGAGAGGGTAATTCTAAGGTTCCTAGGAATATCAATATCCCTGAGTCAGAGGGACAACACAAAGTCATTGGGCCTGAGGTAGAGGTTCCTAACATTTCAAAACCATTGAAGACTAACTAAGTGAACATTGGGTTGGATGCACAACTGAAGTTCATTAATATAAGCGGTTACTGGGATGAGGACATAGCTGACAAAATCACAGAGTTGTTACGTGAATATCAAAACTTGTTTCCAACAAAGTTCTCTGATCTAAAGGAGATAGTAGGTGATCTGGGTGTTATGAAGATCAATATGAAGCAATATGTGAAGCTGGTAAAGGAGTTCCCATACTAATTGAATCATAAATACAAAGAAAAGGTGCATGAAGAGTTGGATAAGATGCTTGCAATAGGGATTATTAAGCCTATAAAAGAACCAGATGAGGTTAGTCCCATGGTAGTTCAAGAGAAGAAGACAAAGGGTGAAATCAAGATCTATGTAGATCTAAGGAAGTTGAACGATTCTTGTGTACATGATCCATTCCCTACATAGTTCACAGATGAAGTCTTGGATAACGTTGGTGGTCAAGAAGCATATTCTTTTATAGATGGAATCTCAGGATATCACTAGATCAAGATCGCACCAGAATATCGATGTAAGACTACCTTCACCATAGAATGGGGCTCTTTTCAGTATATAGTTATGCCCTTTGGACTTAATAATGTCCTTTCGATCTTTTCTAGGGTTGTAGTCGCGGCCTCTAAGGCATTTATTCATAAGTTTTTGGAGGTCTACTTTGATGCTTGGATGATGTTCAAGTTAGTTAAAAATCATGTTTCAACACTTCTCCTAATGTTGGATACTTCTAGGAAATATCAGATCTCCCTAAATCTAAAGAAGTGTATATTTTGCATACCATATGGGATACTTTTGGGCCACATTGTTTGTAAGCAAGGGTTGATGGTGGACCCTACTAAAATTGCGATGATTACCAATTTGGATCCCGCGAGGAATGTAAAATAGCTACATGCAACATTGGGCCATACATGATAATATAGAAAGTTCATTAAGGCATACACACAGATCATTGCACCCATGGAAAATTTATTGAAGAAACATGTGACATTTTGCTGGGGTGATGATTTTCAGAAAACCTTAGATGTTTTGAAGGAAAAGATGGTTACAACACCTATTCTAGTGTTTCCTAACTATAAGAAATAATTTCATGTACATGTGGATGCATCCTGCATAGCATTAGGAGCAATTTTAACCCAACCAGGCACAGGAGATATCGACCATCTGATTGCATCTGTGAGAAGAAAATTATCTAAGGCAGAGAAAAATTATTCAACCACAAAGCACGAAGGGTTTGCAATGGTATATGCACTCTAAAAGTGTAGTCATTATCTGTTAGGTGTGCACTTCGAAATGTATATAGACCATTTATCCTTGAAGTACCTGGTCAACAAGCCTGTGTTGGGGGCGGGGGCGGAGGATTTTTAGGCGATTACCGCTATTTTAGGAGTATGACTTTGAAGTAATTGTAAAGCCAGGAAGATTAAATGATGGAACTGATCACCTTTCCCAGATTGAAAATGGTGAATAACTTACAAGTATTGATGAAGGATTGCCTAACGCACAACTCTTTGGTGTGCGTGTTGCAAATGAACATTTTGCAGATATAATCCAATTCTTGTCTATGAGTGTAGCTCCTGAAGGATATAGGACGTAGTAGAAGAAGGAAATGATGGTCAAGTGTGCGGGTCTCTCCATAATTGTAGGGCACTTATTAAAAATGGGTATGGATGAAGTTCTGCATAGGTATGTACAGGATTATGAAAGACAAAGCATCCTCATTGAAGCACAGGGAAGAGTTCTTGGAGGACATTATGTTGGATGAGCGACTACGCTAAATATCCTATGAGATGGGTTGTGGTGGCCAACTATGCACAAAGATTCAAAGGAGTATTGTAGGGCATGTGATGTCTATCAGAGGATAGGGAAGGGATGAATTTCCTCTGAACCCACAAGTCTCACTACAAGTATTCGACAAATGGGAAATAGATTTTGTGGGACCTATTGATCCACTAGGAAGGAAGACAGGAGCGTGCTACATCATCATGACAACAAAATACTTGACAAGGTGGGTTGAGGCTAGCCCGTGAAGGATTGGAACGCAACTACAACTGCTAAGTTTATATTTGTGTACATTCTCTCTAGGTTTGGTTGTCTTAAGATTTTGATGGGCGAAAGAGGTTCTCATTTCCTTAATGAAATTATTGTTGCTTTGCTAGAATAATTCCATATGTATCATCAAAAAAGCACGCCATACCATCCTCAAGAAAATGGAATAGTTGAAGCTTTCAATAAGATCCTGGAGAATGCTTTGATGAAGATATGTAATGTGAATAGGAATGATTGGAATGTATGCACACCCACTTTTCTTTGGGTATATAGAACTACATGTAATAATTTTCCTAAACGTACACCATTTCACCTGGTTTGTGGACAAGAAGCAGTGATGTCAATGGATTACATAGTGCCTAATTTGAGGATTGATATAGTCATGGAGATGGAAGATTGGGATATAATGGCAGAATGCCTCACACAAATACTTGAGTTAGAAGAACATGAATTCTTGGCTAGTTTTCATCAACAGGTGCAGAAGGCTAGAGGAAAGGCATGGCATGATTGCCACATTAAGCATCACACCTTTAAAAATGGATATATAGTGTTTATGTATGATAGAAATTTTACCAAGTTCCCAAAATAGTTTCAGATGCATTGGCTGGGACCATACATCGTTAAGGAGATTACGGATGGAGGTGGAGTTTAGCTCGCGAAGCTGAACGGGGAGTTATTTGCAAGAAGAATCAATGGGAGTTGGTTGAAGATGTATAGGGGAGATCCTATCCCTGTGCGATGACTACATGGATGCAAGACAATCTTAGTACTTTAGGCAGTTGAAAGGAAGTACGGGACCATAAACCACTCTTCCAGGAGAAAATTTTGGTGAAGATATTAGGTTGTGAGACGATTAGGCAAAAGTTGTAGATGGGAGCTGCAACAAAGGAACTACACTAGCAAGGTGGATCCTGCACAGCCTGGCTAGAAAGTGATCATTGGAAGCACTATAGATGATTGGATGGCTATTTTTCCATTAAAGGGAGTGGGGGGAAAGCATTTAAGGAGAATATCTTCGGAAATTTTCCGCCAAAAGAGCATTAATGAGGGATATTTGGAGGGAATCGATGGATTCAAATTCAAAAAGGGCTATAAATACAACATCCCTCTCCACATTCAAACACTTTTCTTCCACAGAGATTGTCTTGAGATTTTGTGCCTAAGTATGAGCATAGAAGGTTGTTGTATGTCTGGGTGAGATTGGCAAGATGTAGAGCGAGAATTTTCATAGAAGGGGCTTGCATCTAAGGGATATTTGTCCAAGTGGTATAAGAAACTCTTTTGGGAGCCTTGACAAGATGACTGTTACACCACCAGTCCCTACTCACCTAGGTAATGAGGCCAAAACCTACTGCCTCCACGGTAGGCAAGAAAAAGCAGATGAATCCCCAACCTCCACCAATGCACTAGTCCCCTAGAAAGATACCTACAAAGTGAATGCATAAGGAGAATATGGAAAAAAACAAGTAGCCTATGGAACCTAAGGATTTAGAGGCAGAAGAATTGGCTGAGGGGTTGGACGATATCCCTACAAAAGAATTTGAACCTATCTTTAGACTACCTTTGTACATGCCATAAAGGAAACCAACATCCAAGGTCTCTAAGGATTTAGATGCATAAAATATCAAGTAGCCACTCCTATATTACTAAAGCATGTAACAATTGAGGACGAATTGTTGGCACAGGTACCACATTTGAAGATGGAAGACTGGGATCTAAATGATTTCGACAAGTACCCTCAGTTTCAGCCTAGAAACTATGTGATATTTGTATGTTATGAAGAAGCAGGAGTCACAAGGGTAGATCCAATGAAGTGGGCGGCTGGAATCCAATGCATAGGTATTTTAAACATGTTGTATGTGACCCACTTTGGGTGAAGTAATATCAACATGATTTATGTGCACCAATTGCTAGCATTGGTACACGATGGGTATCTATGGCTAGGGACACCCATCCCCATTGATGTGACGTTGATCAAGAGGATCACTACACTCCCCCATCAAGGCGCAAACCTAGATGATGCCTTTGTGGGCAAGACGTAAGAAAAGAAGTTGGTGGACCAGATGAAGAGTGAATTTTGGTTAGTGAATAAATCCTAGGACTACATTGTTAGCTCCATATCCGACAAAGCTGAGAGGTTTGCTACTTCCATTTTCGCAGGAAAAATAATGAGAAAGTGTCATGCAGATGAAGTGTCAGCCCAAGTTGTTTCCTTGGCTATGCAGTGCAGCAAGGGCGTCTAGTACAACTAGGCAGGTTATCCGTGTAAAGAATTATTGGCAGATTTTAGTAAATCCTAGGAGGAGCACAAGGCATTCCACTATGCCTAGTTATTATTGTTGATTTCACTAGTTGCATGGTGCACACCTGACGACCCACAATTCCCCGCAATAGATCCTGACGTTTGTGAAGCTTCAAGGTATGCTTCACTATGGGCCTCCAAGGAGCCCACAAGGGTGATGGAGAATAAAATGTGATGCAAGGGCATCTAGACCTAGCCAACAATGTGATGGAGTGGTCACATGTTGTGGCTAATGCAAGTTTGGAGGAAGACTTGGTTGTTAAATTTGTATTAATTTCAAATAAATGTAAGTAGTTAAGAGTGGCCTAATTCTTAATAGAATTGGGAATAAAAATGGCAAATGATCCTCCCTACGTGGAGATCAAGCCAAATAGTCTAGTTTGTTTAGATTAGGATAGGATTGAATTCTAAATGTATAATTTAGTCCTTCAATTGTGGAGGAGATGGTTAACTTAGCATATATGTGCTCCTTTCTTTTTTAAAAGAGAGGGGAGAGAGATAGAAAAAGGAATTCGAAAGATTTGTAAGCCTATGGGCATCATAGGAGGAAAAAGGCCACAATTTAGATTAATCAGGCCAGAGAGGGCATAGATCCCCAAAATATAGTTTTGTATTTATATTTACAAAGAATTGATTGCAGTGATAGAACTGTGTGATTGAATGAATTTCTTTTGTGACAGACGACTTTACCAGTGAGATCAGGCCGAAGGGAGAAGCTCTGTCATTTGTTTATTGTGAATAATAGCATTGCGAGTGTAGTTATATAACCGACTGTGGAGGCTTGAATGCTTGTTTTTCTATCCATATTCTAATGCTCTTAATGTTGGCCTACATTTTTCATATGTTTTAATGGAGATCTAATGTTAAGGGATCAATTAGTGAATGCATTCCATCGTTCTAGGTCCACAAGCGGAAAACACATTTACACAGAGAAACAATGCAAAGCCACTAAGCGAAACGATACAACGGACTTGAAAATTTATTCGCAGGAGATTTAGGCCTTATCGGGTCTGATATATGGATCACATCGCATCAGAGGAAGGGAATTGACTTGGGTAGTCAGCGAATTCTGATATCGCAACCCAATCGAACCCGAAATAGTATAGGGATGATTGGATAGCCTTTGGGATCTGCAAAGGGCTATCACATTGGAGGTTTTGAAGCAGGGGTTATATATTATTAAGCACCATTGCAGACTGCCAATAGCAATTAGCGATAATCGCATCAGAACTCCACCGAAGACTAGCGACGATAGAGTGGATCACCAGAACCTTGATGGTCGATATTGCAATTCATTCTGGACCGTTCGATTGGCCAGATATGGATTTGCAGCACTAATACATATAATGGTGTAAAAAGGTGAAAAAGTGTTGCCTTAAGTTTTCTTGAAGGAATTTTAGACCTGAAAGGGAAAGGGCATGGTTTAAGCTTTTTCGAAGGCTTTCCACTCTCGATATGTAAAGGCCTAGTTATCAAAGAATAGGGGTGTTCGTTGGGGTTATTGAATGGATCATTTTCAATTCGTTTGGGATGTTTAAGGCTAAATGCATATCATTGCTTTCGATATATATATATATGTGTGTGTGTGTGTGTGTGTGTGTGTGTGTGTGTGTGTGTGTGTGTGTGTGGGCATGAAGCTTTAAGGGGCTATAAAGGGGAAAATTAAGTCCTGATAAGGGATATTGGTTGTGGCAGCCTTAAGGTTGCATCAATTTTTGGTATGAGAGTAGGAAAAGGAAGAAATTCCCCACGAAGAGATGTTTGCTTATGAATATAAGACTACAGAGGTATGGAAACAACAACATGTTGAATGAATGAATTTTGGTACCATATTACAACAGCGAGACTATAGAAGAACTTTTGGGAAGTTCTTAGAGATTGTAGCAGAAATTGCAGATGTAAGAGATAGAGGAAATCCATTCAAAACATAGGTGACAGCATAAGAAAGTGTGAATATTGCAACACAATAGAATAAGAGAAGTTGTGAGAGAAGAACCAAATGTATTCTTAAAAGCGGAGTAGGGAAAGCACTCAGAAGTGGCATTGAACCTGAAGAATCCAACAAGAGATTAGACATAGAGGATAGATTAAGTGTTCTCGAAAGAGAGAGTGAGACAATGCAGAATCCTAGAGAGAGCAAATATGTTGCTTAAGAGATGGTTCCAGATAGAAGACCGTGCTTACCAAAAGACTGAGTGAGGAGAGCTTAGTGAGGTAAGATCGTAGTAAGGAGGACTTGTTGTTGCAGAGGCTTGTTGCAGAGGAGTGAGGAGCTCATGGAAAGAGAGGAGAAGAAGATGACTATAGATAGTCATAGCAGAGGTTTAGAAAGAAGCCACAGTAGAAGGAAAGATGCCAAAGCAAATGGCATTAGGATGAGTCAAGAAGAGTTTGATAGAGAGAAAGCTGACATAGATTTCTAGATTGGAATATTGATGGATATGCTGCAGAGAAGTGATGAATACAAGAAGCATGGCTGGACCATGAGGAAAAGAGTAAAGTGGTAAAGGCTACAAGAAAAGAGAAATCAGCAAGTGAAGTTAGAGATAGCAGAAGAATTGAGAAAGATTGAGCAGATATTGAGTGCTCAAGAGGAATCAGAGGAACTCAAAGAATCAGAAGAGGAAATGGAAGTTTCCATTTGTAGACCAGAGCAAGCTGAAATTTTGGGTGAAGAGGATAATGAGAGATCATCTAAAGATCTCATGGAAAATTGGCATAGTTTAGAACAATTCAAAGATATGTTGACAAGGGAAGTTGATTAGGCAATAAAGCCTCATGATTTTAATTCTCATAGTTTGTGTATGTTTGCAGGATATGTAGAGGATGATGGATAGTCTAGTGAAACTGTCACGAGAAGGAATGAAGCTCCTGAGGTGAAGTATGATGGAGAATCCCTTTTAGAGGAAGAAGGTGTTGATCTATTACAGCAGAAGGAGTTCATAGATGAAATTCTGTTTGGTGTGAAACAATCAGATGAGGTTGATATAGAGTAGAAGTATAATGACAATGCTATAGTGGTACCACAAGAAGGTAAACCAATGAATTTGTTTAATGGAATTGATGAAAGATGCTTGCAATATGATAGTGTAGGAAACAGGACAACTCAGGAGGATTTCCAGGAAAAGAATGAATTTGAGAATGGAAATTGTGATGAACTATTAGAGAGATTTCACAAGGAAATAAAATTCTTGGGGAGATTGCTCAAGGAACCTGAAGGAGAAATGAAGCTTACAGAACCTAATCGAGAAAAAGGTGTGGAAGATAGCATTAATAACTATGACATTGAAACCAGAGAAATTGAGCAGAGATTATTTGAAGGTGAGATGAAATATCATGAGCAACAAGGAAGTTATGTCCTCAGAGACATGAAGGAGACAAAAGTATTAAACAAGCAAGATGAAGATGGAAGGAAACAACAATTTGAAAGAGATGATCAACTATATGAGAATGAATTTGAGGAAGGCATTAGATTGTAGCAGTATATCAACTGGAAATGGAATGAAGAACCAGAGATTCGTCTGGTAGTACAAAGAAAAACAAGTGAAGACCGAAGATACATATGGAGAATGAAGAAAAGAACCATGTGAAAGCTATTGCAACAGAGGTGGAATGGCAAGCTGATAAACAAGTTCAAATAACTTGAACAAATTCATATTGATTTGTTAAAAGAGGAAATACATAGAGAAATAGAGTCACAACAAGAAGAATCTGCTGAAATCCAAAAGATATATGATGGAGGATTGGTGCTTGAATCATCAAAAGAAAATGGAAGGTATTGTATTTTGAAAACTGAAAGTTGTTATGTGTTTGCAGGTCATATAGACTTGAGGAAAGACAAACAATTATTGGATACTGTTATATTAACTTATGAAGAGATGACTACTCACAGTCATATGCAGAATAAGGAGAAAAATTACAACCAAGTGTAGGAAGATGTCCAGTCAAATGACATCCAAATGATAAGTCAAAAGGAGGTTGGAAAAAGAATTATTGAAATCAAATGATACACTGAGGTAAGGCAACTGTTTAGTGTTGTCATAAGTGAAGGAAACTCACATAACTATGTGATGCTGAGGGAAGAACAACTGTTAAACATAGTTGTAGTAAATTATGTAGATATTAGACAACTGTTTAAAACTGAAGCCAAAAGAGGATAGTTATTGAAGATTGATATAGAATACTTTGTAGATATTAAATAGTCATTGAGTATCATTGACCTTGAAGAAAGCTAAAGAATAATTGATTAGACTGTACAACTAGAATTGAATGAGAATAAAGGAGTAGTCAAAACTGTTGGAATAATGAGGAAGCAAGGTAAAGCATTTGTGTCTATTGAATTGATTAATTTTGATGAAGATTTACATGCAAGAAGAAGGCAATGTGAAATCTATCTAAACCAAGAAGTTAATTCTAAAGAATAGAATGGATTAATGAAGGGTGAGATCAGAAAGCCTCAGAATGATGAAATGGTGGTGAATCTATAGTATGAAATTGCTAAACTAGAGATAAGTACAAGAAATAATAGTAATAGAATTACTATTATACTGCAAAAATTTATTGATGAAGAAAAGGTTGGAAGTAACATTTCAAGGGTAGAAAAATATAATGTCATAATTCTTAAGAATGTAGAAATGAAGTTACTAGAAGAAGAAATATTCCAAGTAGCTAAACAAGTAGGAAAAATTCTAAGATTTCAAGAAATTTTTGGAGTTACATGTATGCTGGAATTGAAGTAAGGAATGATGAAGTCATGAATGAGAAGCTAGAAGAAGGACGTGGGATTATTGCAGAGAATCAATGGAGAAGGCATTTGTACATTTTAGAAATGTATATGGAAGGTTATTGGCACAGGGATTATGATGTTCTATTTCAAGAACACAATCAGTTGCAGGGGAATAGTATTCAACATAGGAGAAGTGAAGTGGACAAAGAATTGGATGAGTTGTGGAAATTCATACAATAGCATTCCAATAAAACAAATACAGGACAAAAGAAGAAAGGAAGATTGGCTAGAAGGAATGGTACAGGTGAAGGGAATGGAAAACTGTGAATTAGAGTGAGCAGAACAGTAGCAAAATATGTGAAAAGCACAGCAGCAGACAGTGAGAGCATAGCAAATGCGACATTACAACATAAAGGATGAAGACTTGAGGGGAGAGAGACAGAAAAAGGAATTCGAAAGATTTGTAAGCCTATGTGTAGCACAAGAGGAAAAAGGCCACAATTTAGATTAATTAGGCCAGAGAGGGCAGAGATCCCCAAAATATAGTTTTGTATTTATATTTACAAAGAATTGATTGGAGTGATAGAACTGTGTGATTGAATGCATTTCTTTTGGGACAGAGGACTTTACCAGTGAGATCAGGCCAAAGGGTGAAGCTCTGTCATTTGTTTATTGTGAATAACAATGTTGTGAGTGTAGTTATATAACCGACCATGGAGGCTTGAATGCTTGCTTTTCTATCTATATTCTAATGCTCTTAATGTAGGCCTGTGTTTTTCATATGTTTTAATGGAGGTATAATGTTAAGGGATCAACTGGTGAATGCATTCCATCGCTTTGGGTCCGCAAGCAGAAAACCCATTTACACAGAGACACAGTGCAAAACCACTAAGCGGAACAATAAAACAGACTTGAAAATTTATTCGCAAGATCTTTGGGCCTTATAGGGTTCGATATATGGATCACATCGTATCGGAGGAAGGCAACCGACTTGGGAAGTCAACAAATTCTGATATCGCATCCCAACCAGACCTAAAACAATATAGGGATGATGGGAAAACCTTTTTCATCCACAAAGGGCTATCACATCGAAGTTTTTGAAGCAAGGGTTATATATTATTAAGCACCATTGTAGATCGCTGATAGCGATTAGCGATAATCGCATCAGAACTTTGCGAAAGACTAGCATCAATAGAGTGGATCACCAGAACCCCAATGGCCAATATTGTGATTCATTCTGGACCGTTCGATTGGCGAGATCTGGATCTGCAGCGCTTATACATTCAACGATGCTAAAAGGCGGAAAAGCATTGCCTTAAGGTTTCTTAAAGGCATTTTAGTCCTGAAAGGGAAAAGGCATGTTTTAAGCTTTTTTGAAGGCTTTCCACTCCTGATATGTAAAGTCCTAGTTATCAAAGAACAAGGGTGTTCGACAGGGTGAATGAATGGATCATTTTTGACCCGTTTGGGATTTTTAAGTTTGAATGCATATCAACACTTCCAATATATATATATTATATATTATATATATATATATATTAATATTATATATATATATATTATATATAGATATATATATATATTTGTGTGTGGGTATGAAGCTTGAAGGGGCTATAAAGGGAAAAATTAAGTCCCGATAAGGGATATTGGTTGTGGCAGCCTTAGGTTTGCATCAATTTTTGGTATCAGAGTAGGAAAAGGAAGAAATTTCCTGCGAACAGATGTTTTCTTATGAATATTTAAGACTACAGAGGTATGGAAACAACAACATGTTGAATGAATGAAGTTTGGTACCAGATTACAGCAACAAGACTATAGAAGAAATTTTGGGAATTTCTTAGAGATTGTAGTAGATTTTGCAGAAGCAAGAGCTAGAGGAAATCCATTCAAAACACAGGTGATAGCATAAGAAAGTGTCAAGACTGCAACACAATATAACAAGAGAAGCTGTGAGAGAAGAACCAAATGTGTTCATAAAAACAGAGCAGGGAAAGCACTTAGAAGTGGCAGTGAACCTGAAGAATCCAACAAGAGATTAGACAGAGAGGATAGTTGAAGTGTTCTCAAAAGAGAGAGTGAGAGATTATAGAAGCCCAAAGAGAGAAAAGATGTTGCTCAAGAGAAGGTTCCAGATAGTGGACTGTGCTTACCAAAAGACTAAGTGAGGAGAGCTTAGTGAGGTAAGATCGCAATAAGGAGGACTTATTGTTCCAATGGCTTGTTGCAGAGAAGCAAGGAGCTCATGGAAAGAGAGGAGAAGGATATGACTATAGATAGTCATAGCAGAGGTTCAGAAAGAAGCCACAGCAAAAGGAAATATGCCAAAGAAAATGGCATGAGGGTTAGTCAAGAAGAGTTTGACAGAGAGAAAGCTGAGATAGATTTCCAGATTTGAATATTGATGGAGATGATACAGAGAAGTAATGAAGACCAGAAGTATGGTTGGACAATGAGGAAAAGAGTAAAGTGGCAAAGGCTACGAGAAAAGAGAAATCAACAAGTGAAGTTAGAGATAGCAGAAGAATTGAGAAACATTGAGTGCTCAAGAGGAATCAGAGGAACTTAGTGAAGTAGAAGCAGAAATGGAAGTTTCCATTTGTAGACCAGAACAAGGTGAAATGTTGGGTGAAGAGGATAATGAGAGACCAGCTGAAGATCTCATGGACTATTGGCATAGTTTAGAACAATTTGAAGATTTTTTGACAAGGGAAGCAAATGAGGCAATGAAGCCTTCTGATTTAATTCTGATAGTTTGTGTATGTTTGCAGGATATGCAGAGGATGATGGACAATCTGGTGAAACTGTCATGAGCAGGAATGAAGCTCATGAGGTGAAGTATGATGGAGAATACCTTTTAGAGGAAAAAGGTGTTGATCTATTGCAGCAGAAGGAGTTCATAGATGAAATTCTATTTGGTGTGAAATAGTCAAATGAGGTTGATATAGACTAGAAGTCTAATGACAATGCCATAGTGGTACTACAAGAAGGTAAACCAATGAATTTTTTTAATGGAATTGATGAAATACACTTGCAATATGATATTGTAGAAAACAGGACAACTCATGAGGATTGCCAGGAAAATAATGAAGCTGAGAATGGAAATTGTGATGAACTGCTGGAGAGATTTCACAAGGAAATAGAATTCTTGGGAAGATTGCTCAAGGAACCTGAAGGAGAAATGAAGCTTGCAGAACCTGATGGATAAAAAGGTGTGGAAGAAAACATTAATAAATATGATGCTGAAGTCAGTGAAATTGAGCAAAGATTATTTGAAGGTGAGATGAAAGATCAGGAGCAATAAGGAAGTTATTTCCTCAAAGACATGAAGGAGACAGAAGTATTAAACCAGCAAGATGAAGATGGAGTGGAACCAACAATTTGAAAGGGATGATTAGATATATGAGAATGAATTTGAGAAAGCCATTAGATTGCAGCAGTATAACAATTGGTAGCAGAATGAAGAACCGGAGATTAGTTTGGCAGTACAAAGAAAAACAAGTGAAGATTGAAGATACATATGGAGAATGAAGAAAAGAGTCAAGTGAAAGCTATTGCAACAAAGGTGGAATGGAAAGCTGATAAATGAGTTGAAAGAACTTGAACAAATTCATATTGATTTGTTAAAAGAGGAAAGACTCAGAGAAATAGAGTCACAACAAGAATCTGTTGAAATCCAAAAGATCTATGATGGAGGATTGGTGCGTGAAGCATCAAAAGAAAATGGAAGGTATTGTATTTTGAAAATTGAAAGTTGTTGTGTGTTTGCAGGTCATATAGACTTGAGGAAAGACAAGCAGTTATTGGAAATTGTTATATTAACAGATGAAGAGATGACTACTCACAGTCATATGCAGAATAAGGAGAAAAATTATAGCCAAGTATGGGAAGATGTCCAGTTAGATGACATCCAAATTATAAGTGAAAAGGAGGTTGGCAAAAGAATTATTGAAATCAAAGGATACACTAAGGTAAGGCAACTATTTAGCATTGTCATAAGTGAAGGAAACTCACATAATTATGTGATGCAGAGGGAAGAGCAGTTGTTAAACATAGTTGTAGTAAATTATGTAGATATTAGACAACTGTTTAAAACTGAAGCCAAAAGAGGACAACTATTGAAGATTGATATAGAAGACTTTGTAGATATTAAACAGTCATTGAGGATCATTGACCTTGAAGAAAGCCAAAGAATAACTGATCAAACTGTACAACCAGAATTGAATGAGAATGAAGGAGTAGCCAGAACTATTGGAATAATGAGCAAGCAAGGTAAAGCATTTGTGTCTATTGAATTGATTAATTTTGATGAAGATTTACATGTAGGAAGAAGGCAATGTGAATTCAATCTGAACCAAGAAGTTAATTCTAAAGAATAGATCGAATTAATGAAGGGTGAGATCAGGAAGTCTCAGAATGATGAAATGGTGGTGAATCTACAGTATGAACTGCTAAACTAGAGATAAGTACAAGAAGTAATAGTAAAAAAATTACTATTATACCGCAAAAGTTTATTGATGAAGAAAAGGTTGGAAGTGACATTTCAGGGGTAGAAAAGTATAATGTCATAATCCTTAAGAGTGTTGAAATGAAGTTAATGGAAAAAAGAAATATTCCAAGTAGCTAAATAAGCAGGAAAAATTCTGAGATTTCAAGAATTTGTGGAGTTACAGGTATGTTGGAATTTGAAGTAAGGAATGATGAAGTCATGAATGAGAAACCAAAAGAAGGACCTGGTATTATTGCAGAGAATCAATGGAGAAGGAATTTGTACATTTTAGAAATGTATATGGAAGGTTATTGGCATAGGGATTATGATGTTCTATTTCAAGAACACAATCAGTTGTAGGGGAATAGTATTCAACATATGAGAAGTGAAGTAGACAAAGAATTGGATGAGTTGTGGAAACTCATCCAAAAACATTCCAATAAAACAAATACAGGACATAAGAAGAAAGGAAGATTGGCTGGAAGGAATGGCATAGGTGAAGGGAATGGAAAATTGTGAATTAGAGTGAGTAAAACAGCAGAAAAATATGTGAAAAGGACATCAGCAGACAGTGAGAGCATAGCAAATGGGGCATTACATCATAAAGGATGGAGACTTGAGGGACAAACAACAAAAACAACAACCAAGAACAGATTTCCAAACCAAGTACGGGATCCAGGAGGACACAGATCAGAAGTGCATGATTAGGAGATCATGATTAATTTAAACTTTGGGAGTCTGATGCAGCAGCATCTAGACCTAGCCAATAATGTGATGGAGTGGTCACATGCTATGGCTAATGCAATTTTGGAGGAATACTTGGTTGCTAAATTTGTCTTAATTTCAAATAAATGTAAGAAGTTAAGAGTGGCCTAATTATGAACAGAATTAGAAATAAAAATGGCAAATGATCCTCCTTCTGTGGAGATCAAGCTAAGTAGTCTAGTTTGTTTAGATTAGGATAAGATTGAATTCTAAATGTATAATTTATTCCTTCAATTCTGGAGGAGATGGTTAACTTAGCATATATGTGTTCCTTTATTTTCTGAAAGAGAGGGGAGAGAGATAGAAAAAGGAATTTGAAAGAATTGTAAGCCTACGGGCAACATAGGAAACATAGGAGGAAAAAGGCCACAATTTATATTAATAAGGCTGGAGAGGGAAAAGATCCCCAAAATATAGTTTTGTATTTATATTTATAGAGAATTGATTGGATTAATAGAACTGTGTGATTGAATGCATTTCTTTTGTGTCAGAGGACTTTACCAGTGAGATCAGGCCGAAGGGTGAAGCTCTGTCATTTGTTTATTGTGAATAACATTGTTGCGAGTGTAGTTATATAACTGACTGTAGAGGCTTGAATGATTGTTTTTCTATCTATATTCTAATTCTCTTAATGTTGACCTACGTTTTTAATATGTTTTAATGGAGATCTAATGTTAAGGGATCAATTGGTGAAAGCATTCCATCATTTTGGGTCCGCAAGTGGAAAACCCATTTACACAGAGAAACAACACAAAACCACTACGCAAAACGATATAGTGGACTTGAAAATTTATTTGTGGGAGATTTGGGCCTTATCAGGTCTGATATATGGATCACATCGCATCAGAGGAAGGGAATAAACTGGGGAAGTTAGTGAATTCTGATATCGCAACCCAACTAGACCCAAAACAATATAGGGATGATTGGATAGCCTTTCGGATTTGCAAAGGGCTATCGCATTGGAGGTTTTGAAGTAGGGGTTATATATTGTTAAGCGCCATTGCAGATCGCCGATAACGATTAGCGATAATCGCATCGGAACTCCACCAAAGACTAGCATTGATAGAGTGGATCACCAGAACCCCGACGGCCAATATTACGATTCATTCTGGACCGTTTGATTGGCTAGATCTAGATCTGTAGCGCTAATACATATAACGGTGTAAAATGGAGGAAAAGTGTTGCCTTAAGGTTTCTTGAAGGCATTTCAGTCCCAAAAGGGAAAAAGCATGGTTTAAGCTCTTTCGAAGGCTTTCCACTCCCAATATGTAAAGGCTTAGTTATCAAAGAATAGGGGTGTTCAGCAGGGTGATTGAATGGATCAATTTCGATCTGTTTGGGATGTTTAAGGCTGAATGCATATCACGCTTCCGATATATATATATTTATGTGTG
>APFE031506317.1:226845-237973 GCA_000404065.3 Pinus taeda | reverse complement strand
TTGTGGCAGCCTTAGGGTTGCATCAATTTTTGGTATTAGAGTAGGAAAAGGAAGAAATTTCCTACGAAGAGATGTTTGCTTATGAATATTTAAGACTATAGAGGTATGGAAACAATAGCATGTTGAATGAATGAAGTTTGGTACCAGATTACAGTAGCAAGATTGTAGAAGAACGTTTTGGAAGTTCTTAGAGATTGTAGCAGAACTTGGAGATGCAAGAGACAGAGGAAATCCATTCAAAACATAGGTGAAAGCATAAGAAAGTGTGAAGACTATAGCACAATAGAACAAGAGAATCTATGCGAGAAGAACCAGATGTGTTCTTAAAAGCAGAGCAGGGAAAGCACTCAGAAGTGGCAATGAACCTGAAGAATCCAACAAGAGATTGGATAGAGAAGATAGCTGAAGAGTTCTCGAAAGAGAGAGTGAGAGATTGCAGAAGCCTAGAGAGAGAAAAGGTGTTGCTCAAGAGAAGGTTCTAGATAGAGGACTGCGCTTACCAAAAGACTGAGTGAGGAGAGCTTAGTGAGGTAAGATCGCAGTAAGGAGGACTTGTTGTTGCATAGGCTTCTTACAGAGGAGTGAGGAGCTCATGGAAAGAGAGGAGAAGAAGATGACTACAGATAGTCATAGCAAAGGTTCAGAAAGAATCTACAGCAAAAGGAAAAATGCCAAAGCAAATGTTATGAGGATGAGTCAAGAAGAGTTTGACAGAGAGAAAGAGATATATTTCCAGATGGGAATATTGATGGAGATGCTATAGAGAAGTGATCAAGACCAAAAGCATGGTTGGACCATTAGAAAAAGAGTAAAGTGGAAGATGCTATGAGAAATATTGAGCAGATATTGAGTGCTCAAGAGGAATTAGAGGAACTCAGAGAAACAGAAGCAGAAATGGAAGTTTCCATTTGTATACTAGAACAAGGTGAAATGTTGGGTGAAGTGGATAACGAGAGATCAGTTGAAGATCTCATGGACTATTAGCATAGTTCAGAACAATTCAAAGATATGTTGTCAAGGGAAGCAGATAAGGTAATGAAGCCTTGTGATTTTAATTCTCATAGTTTGTGTATGTTTGTAGGATATGCAGAGGATGATGGACAGTTTGGTGAAACTATCACGAGCAGGAATGAAGCTCCTGAGGTGAAGTATGATGGAGAATCCCTTTTAGAGGAAGAAGGTGCTAATGTATTGCAGTAGAAGGAGTTCATAGATGAAATCCTGTTTGGTATGAAACAGTCAGATGAGGTTGATATAGAACAGAAGTCTAATGACAATGCCATAGTGGTACTACAAGAAAGTAAACCAATGAATTTGTTTAATGGAATTGATGAAATATTCTTGCAATATGATAGTGTAGAAAATAGGACAACACAGGAGGGTTTCCAGGAAAAGAATGAAGCTTAGAATGGAAATTGTAATGAATTGCTGGAGAGATTTCACAAGGAAATAGAATTCTTGGGAGACTCCTCAATGAACCTGAAGGAGAAATGAAGCTTGCAGAACTTGATGGATAAAAAAATTGTGGAAGACAACATTAATAAATATGCTGCTAAAATCAGAGAAATTGAGCAGAGATTATTTGAAGGTGAGATGAAAGATTAGGAGCAACAAGGAAGCTATGTCCTCAGAGACATGAAGGAGACATAAGTATTAAAGTAGCAAGATGAAGATGGAAGGAAATAGCAATTTGAAAGGGATGATCAGATATATTAGAATGAATTTGAGGAAGGCATTAGATTGCAGCAGTATAGCAACTAGTAGTGGAATGAAGAACCAAAGATTAGTCTAGTAGTACAAAGAAAAACAAGTGAAGACTGAAGATACATATGGAGAATGAAGAAAAGAGTCAAGTTGAATCTATTGCAACAGAGGTGGAATGGCATGCTGATAAATGAGTTCAAAGAACTTGAAAAAATTCATATTTATTTGTTAAAAGATGAAAGACTCAAAGAAATAGAGTCACAACAAGAAGAATCTACTGAAATCCAAAAGATCTATGATGGAGGATTAGTGCTTGAAGCATCAAAAGAAAATGGAAGGTGTTGTATTTTGAAAACTGAAAGTTGTTGTGTGTTTGTAGGTCATATAGACTTGAGGAAAGACAAGCAGTTATTGGAAACTGTTATATTAACTTATGAAGAGATGACTACTCGCAATCATATGCAGAATAAGGAGAAAAATTACAGCCAAGTGCAAGAATATGTCCAGTCAGATGAAATCCAAAGGATAAGTCAAAAGAAGGTTGGCAAAAGAATTATTGAAATCAAAGGATACACTGAGGTAAGGCAACTGTTCAGTGTTTCCATAAGTGAAGGAAACTCACATAATTATGTGATGCAGAGGGAAGAACAATTGTTAAACATAGCTGTAGTAAATTATGTAGATATTAGACAACTATTTAAAACTGAAGCCAAAGCAAGACAGCTATTGAAGATTGATATAGAAGACTTTGTAGATATTAAATAGTCATTGAGGATCATTGACCTTGAAGAAAGCCAAATAATAACTAATCAAACTGTACAACCAGAATTGAATGAGAATGAAGGAGTAGTCAGAACTGTTGGAATAATGAGGAAGCAAGGTAAAGCATTTTGTGTCTATTGAATTGATTAATTTTGATGAAGATTTACATGCAGGAAGAAGGTAATGTGAAGTCAATCTAAACCAAGAAGTTAATTCCCAAGAACAAATTGAATTAATGAAGGGTGAGATCACAATGTCTTAGAATGATGATATGGTGGCGAATCTATAGTATGAAACTACTGAACTGGAGATGAGTACAAGAAATAATAGTAATATAATTATTATTATAGAGCAAAAATTTATTGATGAAGAAAAGGATGGAAGTGACATTTCAGGGGTAGACAAGTATAATGCCATAATCCTTAAGAGTGCAAAAATGAAGTTACTAGAAGAAGAAATATTCCAAGTAGCTAAACAAACAGGAAAAATTATGAGATTTCAAGAAATTTGTGGAGTTACAGGTACGCTGGAAATTGAAGTAAGGAATGATGAAGTCATGAATGAGAAACCAGAAGAAGGACGTGGGATTATTGCAGAGAATCAATGGAGAAGGAAGTTGTACATTTTAGAAATGTATATGGAAGGTTATTGGCACAGGGATTATGATGTTCTATTTCAAGAACACAATTAGTTGCAGGGGGACAAAGAATTGGATGGGTTGTGGAAACTCATACAACAACATTCCAATAAAATAAATACGGGTCAAAAGAAGAAAGGAAGATTGGCTAGAATGAATGGTACAAGTGAAGGGAACGGAAAGCTATGAATTAGAGTGAGCAAAACAACAGCAAAATATGTGAAAAGGATAGCATCAAACAGTAAGAGCATAGCAAATGGGGCATTACAGCATAAAGGATGGATACTTGAGGGACAAACAACAATAGCAACAACCAAGAACAGATTGCCAAACCAAGTATGGGATCCAAGAGGATACAGATTAGAAGTGCATGATCAGGAGATCATGATTAATTTAAACTTTGGGAGTCTGATGCAAGAACATCTAAACCTAGCCATCAATGTGATGGAGTGGTAATATGTTGTGGCTAATGCATGTTTGAAGGAAGACTTAGTTGTTAAATTTGTATTAATTTCAAATAAATGTAAGTAGTTAAGAGTGGCCTAATTCTAAACATAATTGGGAATAAAAATGGCAAATGATCCTCCCTACGTGGAGATCAAATCAAGTAGTCTAGTTTGGTTAGATTAGGATAGGATTGAATTCTAAATGTATAATTTATTCCTTCAATTGTGGAGGAGATGGTTAACTTAGCATATATGTGTTCCTTTCTTTTCTAAAAGAGAGGTGAGAGAGACAGAAAAAGGAATTCGAAAGATTTGTAAGCCCATGGGTAGCATAGAAGGAAAAAGGCCACACTTTAGATTAATCAGGCCAGAGAGGGTAGAGATCCCCAAAATATAGTTTTTCTATTTATATTTACAAAGAATTGATTGGAGTGATAGAACTATATGATTGAATGCATTTCTTTTGTGACAGAGGACTTTACCAGTGAGATCATGCTGAAGGGTGAAGCTTTGTCATTTGTTTGTTGTGAATAACAGTGTTGCAAGTGTGGTTATATAACACACCGTGAAGGCTTGAATGCTTGTTTTTATATCTATATTATAATGCTCTTAATGATGGCCTACGTTTTTCATACTTTTTAATGGATATCTAATGTTAAGGGATCAAATGGTGAACGCAATCTATCTTTCTGGGTCCACAAGCATAAAACCCATTTACATAGAGAAACAGTGAAAAACCACTAAGCGAAACGATACAACGAACTTGAAAATTTATTCGCAAGAGCTTTGGGCCTTATCGGGTCCAATATATGGATCACATCACATCGGAGGAAGGGAACCGACTTGGAAAGTCAGTGAATTCCAATATTGCAACCCACTTGGACCCGAAACAGTATAGGGATGATTGGATACCCTTTTGGTCAGATTTTGTTAAGACTTTTGTTAAATTTGTAAAGATATTGTAAAGTCTCCACATTTGAGGAGCAGAGCACAAGTAGTGCAGGTCAATAGGAGTCAAAGGGGATATAGGAAGGTCAAAGCCCTTTATTTTGTTAAACTCAAGTTGTTTTGAGACCTGCCCATGATTCATGGACCATGGTATTGTAAAGAAGGAAGAGTATAAAAGGAAGTCATAAAAGGGTCATACGTCAGTGGTAGAAAGTGCATGAGTTGAGTCTAAATTTGTCTATTATGCACTTGAGTGAAGGGGAAAGATCATGCAGTTCTGTACATGGTGACCTTGGTATATCTACAACTTAGTGCACAGACCCTGCAACTGTATGTGCGGGGTTGGAAAGAGTTTGTAACTGAGAATTTGAAGCATAATAAAGACATATTTTGAAGTGATATTTATGTATTACTATTTATTTATGAAGTTACTGTATTTATGAACTATTGAATGCATTTAATCAAGAAAATTACTTAATAGATTTGCGAAGACACAAATCTGCTTATTTGTACGATGTTATGCATGTTTAGTGAAATTAGAAAAGGATAGAAATATGTTAATTGTTATTTACTGTAAGTTATGGGTATCAAGGGTTGGGGTTCACGAAGGTCAAGATAAATCCTTAGATTTGCAGGAAACACATCACATAGCCCTCTGGATGCAAAAACTTAGTTCTAGAATCCCCCAGTACTGCCTCGAGTGAGACTACAGCTTGTACTACGCAGGTTGTTGCTGAAAGGGCCTATAAAGTGTAGGGTTTTGTTAGTTTACGCGGCTAACTCCGAACCTGAGTACAAGCCCCCTCAACCCAACAACTATTAGAAACCAAAATAATACTAATGGGGAGGGGTGAATCAGTATAATTATGTCATATTAAAAAAAAAAATTCAAATTAAATAATACTTGAAACAATAAACACAAACATACCAATACATAAATTAGGAAAAAATAATATAACATGGAAACCTAACTGGGAACAATTAAATAACCAATAGTGAGTCTATAATCGAATTTCAACTTGTGATACATCTTATAATTCCTTCTACATTATATTAGATCACTTGAATGCACAAATGGTTAATATATCTCACAATACATGACCCATGTTCATCGAATGGGTCATTTAGATCATTGAATGTGCTAACTATTAGAAACCAAGATAATAGTTTAAGATGGATGTAGTTTTGTTTAATTATTTAATATGTTGTCACATGCACGATTAAATCCAAGTGAGGAGGAATACAACATTTCTCTCAACCATAAAAGCTACATTAAGATATAAACTACTTTCTAAAAGTCACATTTTTATATCTAAAAATAAATGAAAGAATTAGGTTCTTGCTTTTTTTCAAAATCATCACCTACTTTGATATTTAAGGTAAGATAGAGCTAAAAAAATGTTATGCCTTAAAAAATATTAGACAAATGAAAGACTTTGATATTTGTGTTATTTTTCAAGTGTAAATAGTAACAAAATAGTAAATAATTAGATGAAAAATCAATTGGCATTGACTTGTGGAGTAATAGTAAAATGAGTTATAAGTGCATGGCTAGAGTATTCGTAGTCTGATGGAGGAGTACGATCACGGTTTTCCTGTTCCTTAATAAAATAAAATAAGAAAACATTTTCCGCTAGAGAACTCATTCCTTGATTATTGCTTTCAATGTGATTATGAATAGGATATGTTGTTGAATGTAATATTTAGGTTGGTTCCCACTCCATGATAGTAATGAGGCCAATATCTTATTTATTTCTTCCAAGGCTATAATATCTCATTATATTCTTCTTTCAAAATAATTTTATTTGGTATTTTGTACTATAACCTAAATTTATCTATCTATTTTTAGGATGTTTACAAAGTGTTGTAGTATAAAATGATATGAATAAATGAGTGTCTCTGTTAGTGGAATTCTTGACTCAATGAGGATTGTGGTGGGCTACTCACCTCATGGTTTTCTCATGTACAATGAAAATTGAATCTTGGAGGTTGGATTATATTTATATATCACTTACACTGATAAGTTAAGAATTATTCATTTATTTAAAAAATAATAATGATGATATAATCCCCCTTTAATGATAAGCAGTTTGCTTCATTAAGGTTGGGATGTTTTATGATAGTTCCTTTTACTTTCATAGGCATAATATGCATGGATACTCTCACGGATGAGAGGTTATATATAAAGGGGTAGAGCTTGAGCTGTAATTGGATTTTGATTCCTTCACACCCATTTTAATTATTTTTAATTTTGATATTTATCTCATGTTTTTTTAATAATTTCATCCACCTTGGGTATTTCCAAGCCCTTCCTCTTATAGGGAAAGGCCAATATGGAATTAGTATGAGTAATTGAGAACAACCAATCAAAATATGGGATAACTAAATAAGGGAAATGATGACAAGTATTACGTTAATATAACATATAATGATACCATCATCAGAGCCTCCTATTTTTTCTCCTCCTAAATAGTGAAAGAAAAGATCCCAAGGAAGGTCACATTGGGACTAGGGAAAGTGATAACCACCAAGGTAAGGTGAGGAAACAAGTAAATAACAAATATTGGGTCTATAATAGAATTTCAACTTGTGATCCATATTATAATTCCTAGTACATTATATTAAATCACTTGAATACGAAAATGGTTAATATATCTCACAATAGATGACCCAACTTCATCGAATGGGTCATCTAGATCATAAAATGTGCTAAATGTTAGAAACTGGGATAATACTTGGGGGGTGGGGGGGAATCAATATAATTATGTTATATTAATTTTTTTCTCAAAGTAAAGAATACTTCAAATAATAAGCACAAGAATACCAATCCATAAATTAGGATAGAATAATATAACATTGAAGCCTAACTCAACAAACCACCAATGTTTTTTGTATTATGATGTAATTTATAGGTTACAACTTATATAACATCGATCTTGTAGGCTCCAACCCTCAATCTACTACAAGATCCAACTTGTTCTTTTCTCAGGCTCCAACCTGAAGGAAGCTCCTGCTCCCCAATTCATCAGGTACTACTAAAAGGAAGCTCCAGCTCCCTAAACTGCAACCTCCAACTTGTTTGACCTTCTTGATTCCTCTTTCATACAATTTTTGAACTCAAATCATGAATTCCTCACTTTGACAAAATAAATCACTCTCAACTTATAAAATCACCATAAAACACCTTCAACACTGATAGAATATGCTTCTCTAATTGTTGATCCTTGATCTTTGATTGCTTTGATACACCTATTATTTTCATACCAATGCTACTTATAAAAAAATTGAGCTACTAATTTTAGTTTCTAACTTTAGTTAACTTCAATTCAACTAATTTTTTAACTTCTTTTACTTGTTCTCTTTTTGTTCAAACTATGTTATTCTAATTTATTCATGTGGACAACTCAAATTCAAGCCATGCATGTTGTTTCAGATTTTATTCTGAGTTTAATTATTATTTTCAATGAATTTTGGCACATCACAAGGTTTTAACAATGGTTATCTTATTTTGATTAGCTTCCAAATATGGTGAAACACTAAAAAGTATGGCATAGTTAGGATCTTGGGATTTAATCAAGAGTGTATACTAGCCTTTTAAACTCTCATGCCCACTTCATATGCCAACAACGCTTGTATTTAAGGCATGAAGACCTAAAGTGCTTAAACATATATTGAGACCTAGTCATAGGATCCACATAAAAACCATCATAAAATGTTTTCCAAAAATGCCACTTGGTGCTCCTCCTGAAGGCTTAATAGAACTATTGGTTAACAACCATATTCCCTTTATTTGCTCCATCTACTAACCCTTTATATAGCGAAACACTTCAACACCATCCCCAGGTCCTTGAGCTTGAATACCTTGTTGATGTCACTTTGATGTCCCCTTCTAAATCTCCTTGGGACAAAAATCCATTGTCAACATTTGCTAGGAAATATCTCCATCTTGAAACATAAATACACTACCCATTTCTCATTGTGCTCCTTCTGAAACTGTCAGTGCAGCATCAACCCAGGGTGGAACCACTCTAATGTCATGCTGACATCACAGTGTCTATGTGGCCTCCTCTGGGAGTGTCATGTGTCCTTTATTGGTTGGTCCACATGTCATCCATTTTTGGCCCACTTGGCCAGCCAAAAATGTTGAATCTACATGTTGTCTGTCCCTGCCCTAGACTGCCACATCATCTTGAGCTAACATCATGTTAACATCATCTTACCACCATGGATACCACCTAGTCATCCATGTCATTTTTATCATCCAATGGGAATTCCTCATTCACCATTTTTTCATTGGGCCATGTTTTCTTTAGTAATGACATGTATGGTGTGGTCCGTCCTAAGCTTCAAACGTCCCTTGCACTTCTATATTGATTGAGCTCTTTCATGTTATATGAGGTGAGAAAATATTGTCCATTAGATATTTGTTCGATGAATTAATTAATAGGTGGGATCAAAATACATACCCCATTATATGCTTGAATGTTAATGAGGGCGAGGTTCATTATTTGTTGTTTAGTGGATAGTAAACCTTTTGCTCGTCTTTGCACTTTACCAGTTGATTGTCCTGGATTTTTTGTTCCTTAAACAAATGGGTGCTTGTGACTAAAAGTTGACCCCCATTGTATGCTCGGTGTTTAACAAAGAGGGGCGGGGGGGTGGGGGGGTTCGTTATTTCGTTGTATGTGAAACCCATCAACTTGGAACCTTGTCATGTTGACATCAAACCTAGATTCCAAATATGTGAACAAATGCCAAATTAATGCCAACTTTGGTAACATCAATTTTTGGCCCTGAATCACTGATTGATATTCACACTGAGTTACTTCTAATCCCCTTAGTGATTTTTAGACTTCCATATACTATTGAAATGGATTTTTCAATATCTATCTATCTAAGAAATTTTCATTAACATCTTAGCTAAATGTACAAGGCAGAACTTAATCTAAATATAACGCTCCATAAAATGTCATAAACAATAACACATGTTCCCAAATCTTCCAGCAACTACTAGTTACACTACTGATCTTTGCCACTCCATGAGAACTCCTTTGACATCAATGAAAACATATTTATAACACTAACTGGACAATGGGAACGAGGAATTTGAGGTTGGCTATTTGCGGATAATAATGTTTAGTATGTGTTATATTCTTTTCATAACTAGCTCCATGTGTGATTCATATGTGTTAGGTGTAGTGGGGGGTAAGAAGGGGTGGACCCTCCCACCGCCCAAAAAAATAATAAAAGAAGAATTTAACAAAATTTTCATTGATTTTTGGTGGTTTTCAGCACATTGCTTTTTCTTTTAGTGGTTAATATTGGGCATAATGGTTTAGCCCATGGTTTTCTAATTTCAGTTAAGGTATTATAGTTGTAATTTAATTTAGTTTAATGGATTGGGGTTTTTAGATGTTTTTGGATCATATACATTGTATTGTAAACAATGAAGTTGATGCATGATAAAAATTAGAAGTGCAACTCTATACAGTTAATTGGTTTTCCTAATTTAGGCTTCCAAGGTAAATCTCCCTATAATATATGATTATCATTTCTTTATTGTTCCATCTTTTAACAATCTATATATACATTGCATTATTATATAAGGTTTGAAACTTACACATAGTAGGGCCCGTTGACTAGCAAGTTCCACCATGGGATAAAAACTTCCTATGAAGATTATCCATGCATGTGGAAAGATAATAAATATAAGTTACATATTTGAATTTAATATCAATATAAAAATTGAAAAATTATATATAAATAGACAAATATTCATTAAAGACATCATGATCATATGTAATACATACTTTAAAAAAAATACATTTCATATTTTGCATGCTTATATGATTATGATATATGACAAGATGCTTATATGATATATGACAAGAACATGGTGAAAGACGCATTAATTGTCCCTGCAATTTTTATTAAATAACATGAATATAATACTTTATTTGATAATATAATATCTATTACCAACTTCAAATATTTTCCAAAAACTAATTCTGATCGTATTGATTAGGATCATATTTTATCACTAGAAAATATAGTGAAAACAATATCTACAATTGCAAATAGCACAATTACATATTAGTCACAACGACAATTAAACTTGTAAAAATTATAAATACATACACCATTGAAACCAATGGGGTTATTGTCATGCTGGTTAGAACCATGGGGATACAATATGCTATACATGTAAAATATAACAATTTAGATGGAAAATATAATAATAGTTATATATATATTAATTATTTGAAACATTCACTTTTTTATTACAATGGAGTAATTTATAATGTGGTTTAAGAATACAAAAAATATAAAAGAAAAATCTTTTACACAAGAAAATACACATTGATAGCACAACTAAGAATAGAAGTAATAGAAAATCTGAAACAAAATAGTTAGCTCAACCAAGGTTATAAATAATGAAATCAAAATACATCTACATACTTCATGATCTTAATTTTCATACATATATTATGTTTTATTCAATATTAACATTTCATAAACACCTCCACTATGTTCTATTTGATATTGACTTTACATTATATAAACAAGATGAAATTATACCAACATGTTATATGTGAACTCTAAATTTAAAGGAAAATAAAATAAAAAATAA